>JANHFX010005809.1:1473-12274 GCA_027560015.1 Chloroceryle amazona | reverse complement strand
GGGGGGTGTGGGGGGGGTGTGAGACAGAGAGAGAGAGAGAGGGATCCAGATCCACTTTATAAACATCCATCTCCAGTAATGAGTCCTCTAGGAAGAAATGAAAAATAGCCCAGGCCTGGTAAAGTCAATTAAGTTGCTTTTAAATAAGAGGTTACCCAGAGAGGCCAAGAGTTAACATGTAAAGGCTTATTGCCAGTGCTGTAAAAAATAAAAGGAGGCTTGAATATTTGAAGACATTTGGTTGCTATTATAAACAAGTGGATCTAATAGTGTGGGTACATTCATAGACTAACTGTAGAAGTTGGGCATCTTATAAGGACACATTGAAAGGAAAAACTGCAAGGTTCCCTGGCTAAATAATTCCAAATGGGTCATTATAAAACCACTGATACAACACGTGTGGTTAGGACACAGGGCATTTATAAGGAAAGCTTTTCAAACCAACCAATAATGAGCAGCTAACAACAAGAGCACAGCCAAAGGTGTATGTAATCTGCAGCGAACACATGGCAAAGCTTTACAGTGCAAATTCTTATAATGACCTGGAGAGCAGATGGCCCTGACACCAGTTCAAGCCGTTTGGAAAAATCAGCTAAGGTTTATCACATTCTTGAGATTTGGAATTGGGAAAGTGAGCTTAGTGACAGCACCTTCCGGGGAGGAAAGGGCTGTATTTCAGGAGACAAGAGAAGAAACGAAAGAAGAGACAAAGGGAGAACAAAGATGCTCCTCTTTTCTGCTGGCAAGTGTCAATTTTTCTCCTCAGAGAAAAGGCTCCTTTATTTTGGGGGTTGAAGGAGATTACAGTGGGCTGCTGATACAATCAGGGCACAGACCTATAATTCTTGCAAAGCTGAGTAACTTGGAGGTGGAGAGGCATCATAAGCCCAGGCACCAAAGTCACCTTCTTGCAGAGCTCTGTGCTGCCCCACACACCCTCTTCCCACACAGGGGAAGTCTCAAGACACCGTGAGCTGTTGATTCTTCCCATTGGAAGCAATGACAATGCTGCTCTTTGCTCCAGCTCCGTAAGGATCCACTCCCACAGCACCCCGTTGGCACCTTCTGAAAGGTAACGCGTCCATCCATACCAATGCGTCTGTATCCACAAGAGCTGCTAGTTTTTCAAGGGAAAAGGGTCACTGTTTGACTGGCATGATTGACAAAGCCACAGCATCTCTTCCCAAGAGGAGACCCAAGACATCTGGCAGAAGCTTTGACCACTTCAGACCCTACCTGCCACAGCCTGAACAGTTCAGTGATGGCCACTGAGCTGATCTGCTCATCCCCTCACACCACACAGTTAAATATGCAAGCCTCTCTTCATCCTTCGCATGCTTGTATTTGTGGGGACAAAGACAACTGAGGGACAGTAGATGGGAAAATGAGGTCAAAGGAAACCAGAGGAGACGTTTTCTGATCCTAAAGAAATTCCATGAGGAAATTCGGAGAAGCATCAACATAAACTTGAGTTACACATGAAGCTGCTCCTGACTATCCGACCAGCAGCAAATTGCCTCTGCCTGTGTTAGACCCAGATGTGAGTCTGCCCCAGGCGAGGCTAAAACGTGAATTCCCAGAAGACTCAGGATCCCTGCGCAGGATCTGTCTCTTCAGCATAGCAAAGAGGAATCTGGGATCAGGATTCCCACTTTGAAATGAAAATTGGATCAACAGATCCTTCAGCTTGCATCAACCACTTGCCTCACCCGCTCTGGAGACCAGCACTCATTTCCTGCACACTCAGAGAGCAGCAGGATGGTGGAACCACGTGCCTTGCCTTTCCCGAGCCTCCCGCCTGCCTGCCTCCTTCACACCCGCCTGTCAGCTGCAAGGGAACGCGAGATCAGCAAACACAAGGTCAAGCGAATTAACGTCACCAGAAAGGAAATGGGGTCAGAGTTAAGCGGCGTTCCCCTGCATCAACCGCAGGCTGAGAGCGTGGATGGGGACAATTAACTCAGCAGCTTGATGAGGAGACTACGTCTTTCCTTCAGAGGGAGGGGAAGGAATGGGTAGTCACCAGAAATCCTTGCTACCTTACAACACCCCCTGAAGGGCCAACCAAGACTCCAGCCCCACCATACCTGGCCATGGGCAGAGCCCCAGTCATCTGATGGTGAAGGCAGCTCCTGCCCCAGTTGCCTTTTGGAGCACAGCGTGGGATGGCAGAGGAGGAGGCAGGAGTGCAAATCTCTTTCTGTTTGTTTAAGGCACCAGTAAATTAGCGCTGCAAATCTGCCAGGCTGACCCTGTGGTTTCAGGGAGATTTTTTCTGGCTTTCTGGTCTGGGGTATTATACACACAGGTTTCCTTTCTAACCCTTGATAAACATTTCTGACCAACTACTCAGGAGCAACAGGGGTGGGGGGAACATTCCCAAATCCCAGCGCGAAAACCCCAATGCCTCCCCCCTCATGTAAACACTGCTCTTGTCACAAAAGTCCTACACATGGCTCCCCGTGCAGGGGACTACCTCTCCCCGCTGCACTACCTGCACGCTGCGGGGTCAGCTGGCTGCAGGAAGGCTCAGGCTGGGTGTCAGCGAGTGTGTTCTGCACCGAGGAAGCCCTAACATTACTTATTAACTTGTGCCAGTGCTATCAAAGAGGAGAGCAACAAAAGCCTGGAGACACTGGGAAGAAAGGAAGGAGAGGCTGGGTCCATGGGGTGAAGAAGATTCAGGTCTGGCATGATGCCAGCAAAGGATGCCCATAAGATCCCTAAAATCTGGGTCCAGAAGTTTTGCAGAGCCCCACCCCTACCATCTGGAGACCCCAGCAGCATCTCAAGCCTACAGATACAGTAGGGAGTGGACATGGCTCGGGCAGCACTCCCTGGTCTTGCCAGCCATGAGCAGTTCAGGCACCTGTGGCTCTTCCAAAGCTGTGGTGATGGCCCCCACCTTGGAGAAAACTCACAGACTAAGAACGAAATAAAGCTTTCCTGGATCTATTTTGTGGATGAAAAGCCCTTTCTTTTAGGACTTGGTGTCAGAGCATCTAGTGCCGCAGGTCTTAAGACCTGGGATCATTCCCAAGGACTCCAGCTTGGTGTGAACCTCTGTAGAATAAGGTCCCAGTGCTTGGCTTATCTCCCCGAGGAAAGGAGATGAGCTCTGCATGCATGTGCCTGCCTCTGTTAGTTCATTTGTCTCTCTTGTCTCCATTCACCGTTGCTGAGTGTTCGGTTCCACTTCCAACACATTTAGCAGCCTGCTGATGCTCTTACAGAAACAAAGGTCCTTTGTGACACGGAAAAGTCAGTGCCCTCACTGAGACAGACATATGACTTATGCCACATTACTGAACATCAGAGAATCCACAAGTGAGAGCATCTTTAGAAAAGCTACGCACACAGCAAGACGCTCACTGGACTAGACACCAGAAAATCCCTCTCTGAGAATATGTTTGGCAACCAAGTTTCTTCAGTTTCACTACTCATTTGCCCTTTCCAAACTTGCTTTTAAGACCTCCTACTGCAGAGGTCACTGGCAGGGGTTGGAAATCACACCGTAGAAGGGCTGGTCCACCTCTGCCCACTGGCTGTTGCTCAGCAGGGAGGAACCTCAAGTCAAACTGTTCTCCAGGAGCATGGGGCTCCTTATGCATCATGACTGCGGTGGTTGGGAGAGCTGCAGTGGCACTGCGAGCTGAGGTCTCACTGGTGGGACGACGAGTGTTCTTGGACTAAGGTCAAAGGATGGGGAGAGGGTGCAGAAACATCAGCATCCAGTGCAACGCAGAAGGCTGGCTCTAGGCACGTGCAATTTAGCAGGTGCCTTGGCAGCAGCCTTCCAAGAGCTGTCATCTGTTGCCAGAGCCCCAGGGAGCCAGGCTGGCTGCTGCCATGGAGGGCAAAGAGCTGCCACGTCATGCTGAAAAGCTTCCCCAGCACAAAAAGCCCAACTCCTCCAGCAGCAGCAGCAGCAGCGAGCCAAGCCCAGATAGACTCTTTGCCAGCTCCTTCTCCTTTCCGTGGCACAAGCATCCCAGCCACAGCCTCGCCGGTGTGACTGGCAAATTTAGTTTGTCCTGCAGCACTGAAAACCCACCCTGGCTGTGCTGCTCCCAGGGAAGGTGTGTCACGGACATAAAATTTCTTACATACACATCATCCCTTCTTCCACACACAGAGCATCTCCCCTAAATCCCCCTTGTGCTAAAATACAAGGGCAGGAAAGAGAAAAGAAAAGGAGAAGTGCAACTGAGTTACAATCTGGCCACTGGGGAGAGCCAAGTCAGGTCCTGCAGCTGGAAGCAACTGGATGGCCTCATAGATCTTTGGCTTCTCAAGGACAGCAACTCACTGTGCAGTAGGAAGGACTAGGAGTGGATCTGTGTCTGTATGAGCATCAGCTCTGTGCTAGCACTTGGCTTTGCATGCTGAGGTGGTGCACAGGGACACAGATCGCTCCCAGCCTAGGGGACAGAGCAGGCGTCTGGATCTCAAAATCCCCATCACTGTCCTTTGCTTTTGTGTACCTTGTTTTCCCCATCTGCAAAAGACAGACCACGACTCTTCACATGAGGGGAAAAAAACCTCTTGTATCAGCTGGGAGACAAAAATCCACTTAGCGTTGCATCAAAAAAAGGAAAAGTGTCCCTGGAGGGAGATCAGTCAGCGCAGGCTTGTCCCTGCGCCCCGGCTTCGATTAGATCCTCCACCATGGAATAAACAACTTTCACCTTGCTATGACCCCAGGGAGTCCTTCAGCCCGCCTACGTGGCAAAGCCGCCAGCATCCCCACGGGGAGCTGGAGGAGCCCAAAGCCCCCTGATTGCAAGGGATGAGCGGGTGGTATGGTCAGAGCCAAGCCCAGTTGGGACCCTCAGCCTGACCGGGGGTCCCACAGTACCAGCATGAGGGACACCTGAACTGCAGAGCTGCTGCCTTCAGCTGAACTAAGGCAGCTCAGGATGTAGAAAAAAAACCCCAAACAAAAAAAAAAGGCGGTTTTATTGGGCTTCACTTATGTATAAATAAAATAATTGTGCTTCTTTGGGACAAAATATATATTAAGTATATGACATCCTGTGCTTCGTAGCTGAAATACATGTATTCAGTCTGCCTGTATATTACTTCTATACTACTTGTCAGGCATCTCCCCCAAGCTGAGGAGGAGGAGGGATCCATCTGAGCCACCAATTAAAGCCTAGCTCTCGTTAAAGGCACCATTGTAGGGAAAGGAGGGGGGGGGAGATAATTCTGTCAGCACAGATGTCTCCTACGCTGAGGGGTTTGCAAAGAAATAAAACCTGAGCTGCTATTATACCATTTGCAAAGTTATAGACTGGAAATAAGCAGACCGGAGCAGTTCCCCCACCTAGAAGATACCACAAGTCAGTGGACAGCACTGACAAGCCCGAGTCTTGCTGTAACTGGCTTATCTTTCTAATCCTCTGGATTATTAATAGTAGTAGGGCTGTGATAGAGTCCAGAGGCCACGCTGTGACAGACACCACGGTGTGAAGCATCCTACAAACAGAGCGGGAGAAGCTGGTTCTGCCTCTCTGGGGCTCGTGAGGCAGAAGGATGGAACGAGGCAGGCACAGAGAGATTAGGTGGGGTGCCTGGGCTCATGGGGCAGACTAATTGCAGAGCAGAAAACTGATCTGCTTTCTCCCAAGCTCTTTGCCTTTCCCACCAAGTTCAGAGCCGAACTCTCACTTATTCCACCTCCCACTTTCCCCTCCACGGTCCTTTAGCTACACGGTTAGAGTTGTCAGCAGCCTCCCTTGGCTTGATCATACCAAAGCCACTCCAAGGCAGAGAGAGTCAGGACCCAGCCATAGGGTGGTCATCTCAGTACCCAATCTGACACAAAATCCAGTTCCTTTGCCATATTCTTAATGGGGTTAATCCACCACCAGCTCAGCCATCTGAACCTGTTCCACTCACAGCCAGACCCTGCCAGGTCTGCTGCAAGTGATGCAGGAGTCACCAGCAGCTGAGGAGGTGGAGGTGAGGAGAGGCAGGGATCATCCCAGCCCTCTTCACAGCGGCTGGCTGACCCTAGAGCTCAGCGAGGCCATCAAACCAGGCACGGAGCTAACGAGACAAAACAGCAAACCAAGCTTCATTCTACTGTTGCTGCTCATGGTATGAAGGGGAGTCACTGCTCCACACTGGCATTTTCTGATTTCTCTCCTCCCAAAACACCTAAAGCTTCTGATGATTTGTATACTGGGATACAGAGAGGTGGACATGAGGAGCAGTACATCACACAGCATCTACTGTAAAACCAAATATGAGGGTATCTGCAAGACAGTGCATGCAGAACTGGGAGGAGTCATCACCCCGTGTCATGGTTCAGCCCACCTGTGAGACTGGTCCCAAAGGAGGACTACACTGCTGAAACTGCTGACAGGCAGTAGATGGGCAAGGAAGGGCAGATGCCCTCCAGGATAGGATTTCTGGTTCTTTTCTTTCACTGAAGTTTGTTGGTTGGTTGTTTGGAGTTTTTTTAAGAGAAATATTTTTTTTTTCTAAGGGCCTGGGGTTAAGGCAGCAGCAGGAGGAGTTTGTTCCTGCTTCTCCAGCCTCACTGAGACCCTCCAGTGGGATTCCAGCAAGGTCCTGGGTGTCCAAAAAGAGAGCCTAAAGCTCAAGAGGAGCTCACAGCAATGCCGAACGCGCTGTTTCTGCTCGCCTCCTGCCCACCTCTTTCTTCTGCTCACTGCTTCAGATGGAACTGCTTCTGGGGCAACGTGAGCCTGGGTGGCCGAGACAACTCTCTTGCCATAGATAGATCTCCTGAGCTACCCACAGCTCTCGGCTGCATCACCAGCCTGCTCACTGGTGCAACTCCGAACATTTTGAACGCCCCTACTTCCACTAAGGTCACGGGTCAAATTCCATCTCACACTCTTCCTGCATCCCAAAATCCAAGCCCCCGCTCCAAATCCGCTGTCCCTGAGAGCATTCGCTTTGCCTCTTGCTCATTTAACTTGGCTCCTGCTTGGATATCCACAAAGCCTTGAATTTCCTGCTGGCTCAGGACTGCTCAAGCTCAGCCCCGTTTCCTCCAGAGGCAAATGGGTGCATTCACCGTGGCAGTAAAAAACGAGCAACGTTCCGGGCACGGGGCCTAACCCAACTCCCAGTGAGGTGGAGGAGGGTTATTCCATTCAAGGGGGAGGCTGTGGGGGGAGAAGCAGGAGGAGGGTCCAGACTGCAGGGACAGGACAGTGACATTGCCTGCCTGGGGGACCTCTTCCGAGGTCACCGCTGGAAAAGAAGTGAGTAGTAAATGCCTTTTCCATTGGGTGGATGCCCCCTTGTTCTCATACATGTTTTCTCAGTGCTACCTTGTGCTTCTTAAGCAAGCCATAAATTCAGTCATATGGGTTTTCTCTGTCCTCCTCTCTCTCTCTTTTTTTTTTTTTGACATCCATTTAATGACTTTTCTCTTTAATATACGGCAGCATTTTCCTTCTAAAATACCTGAGGTTTAGGACAGGTAGTAAATGGAGACCTCTCACAGAACCACTGGCCCAGAACCCAGTCTTATTGGCGCTTAGAAAAGGAGATCCATTTTTCCTGTCTGCTCTTCAATTAGCTGTAATGTTTGCCTTTAAAACATAAAATTAGAAGCCTTTTTGGAGGCACAAAGCAATATTATACTGCAAAACACATTTTTATTCTCCCTTCCCTGCTACCAGTTTAGCACAGCAGATATATTAGACAGCTGGTTTCTAGGCACCGCTCTCTTCTGAAGATTTAGGGTCCAACTTTTAGTTCCTGTGAAAATAATGACCTCCCTTGCTCTTTGTAGGCCTGTGCTTGATCCTGCACATATTAGCAGGACCTTTCAGGTCGAATACTACAGGACTTAGTGCTGGAAAGCAGAGGCGCTGAGCAGACAAACATCTCTAAGTCCATCCGACTGAGCCATTCATTGAATATATAGGTCACCGGTTCCTGTTCACTACTGTCAGACCTTCTCACTTCCCCGAGAGCTGCTTTCTTAAGGAAAGGTATACCACAGTCACTCTCACCCACCCACATGTCTCTCTACTGAGGAATTAAAGAAGGGAGATGGAGAAGACTATGGGAGTGAGTCACTGCTGGGACACGGTGACCGAGATCCCAGGGGATCCATCCTGGAACAAGGCTGTGCTGAGTGCAAGACTGAGTCTAACCTCCTTCAGCCCTAACTCTGCCCACATCGGGCTCACCAGTGGTAGCCTCAGCCCACCATTGTCTTACCACGACAAAGCCCTGGCACAGGAGGTACATCCAAAGTACCGAGAGCCTCAAGCAGCTTGTGAACCGCAGGTTGGCTGCTCTTGCTTAAAAAGACCAGAGCACAACTTCATGATTCTGCTGAACCTGAGCACGCACAAAACCCTTCCTGGTCCAGACCCCTTTTTGCATCCAGTCCAAAGAGGCTTTGAATCCCTCATTGCTCCAGGTAGGCAGCTTAAATTCAGACTATTGCAGCTGACACTTTTCTCTCTGAAGTTCTCTGCTTTGATTACCATGAGGCTGTTCAACAGAGCCATGGCCACCCATACTTCTGTGAATCTTTAGTCGGGTGGTATTACAAAGATGAAGTCAACCAAAACTCAGAGGAACAACTCAACCAGTTGTACTCGCTGGGGATATCCAGCTGGTCCATGCCATTCTCTTCCTGGCATTGGCCTTGCTGTCAGGAATTCATAAATAAACACATTCTAAGACAAAAAGGAGCTGACGTTCATATTTTCTTAAAGCAGTTCAAATCACCCGCAGCATATGCGAATGAAAAATGTCCCAGGATGGGAGTTATTGATCTCAAGAGGCAGAGAATTGTGCTCCATGTTGGATCAAAGGGGAGTACAAAGCAGAGAAGAGCCACTTTCTCCACCACACGTCAATGATTTTCCAGATGTCTTTTATGGGAAATAATGGCACTCAGAGCACTGTTAACAAAAAGCAGCCAAATCACAGGAAAGGGAGTCTTGGCTCTTTTATCTCACTAGTGTTACTCATCCATCTCTAGGGCTAGCTGATAGCAGAATGATTGATTCAGAAATTACAGGAAAAAAAAAAAAAAGGAACAAAAAAAGTCAATGAAACCACTAAGACATATTAGCAGATGTACCTGCCCCAATAATTCTGTCCGTGCCCTCAATTCCCATCAACCTTCCTTATCTGTTGGGACACAGGACACACGCTTGGTGGCATCCATTGCCAAAATGGAGAGGAGGACGGGCAGGTCGGCAGAGCCTCAGCTGTTACATCAGAATGCCAACATTTCTAGAGAATCCACCAAAACCTAGAAACACTCATGAGAAATCGTGACATGCTGCCTTGATACTTGCCAGCTCCAAGTAGCAGAAAAATCCTTCTTTCCCTTCCCAAACGAATTTTACAAGGGGCATAGAGAAAGAAGCTGATTTCCCTCCCTTGTTCCTCCTTTTTCTCAAAATTTCATTTCCCTGCCACCATGTTCTGTGGCCTCTTTACCCTGAAATGACAGGAGGTGAGACTTCTGACAGACAAGGCAGCGAATTAAAATACAGAAAAAAAAAAAATCTCTGTGTGTTCAGAATGACTGAACCCAAGATATGGCAGTGACATGAGCACTCGAGGTCCCCTGCTCTGCTCCTGGGGTCCTCCATCACTTAGCAGCCAGCTGGTCTCTCCTACCAACCCTCAAGTGCTTGTTCCCGGGCAGTAGGAGGTGTTTTGTGGTGCAGATGCTCTAGAAACTTTTCTGGGGCCTGTTGCAGGATTGCAAAGCTGAGTAGCTGAGGTGGTTCCTCTCAAACCATCTATACATCTAACATAAAGCAGGTGTGTTGCTCTACCACACTCAAACCTTTTGAAGTTCACCAAGTGCTTCAAGTCCCTTACTTTGCTGAATACAGAAGTACTTTTCCTTGCTTCTCCAGGTCTTCTCTAAGAGAAAATGATAAAAGCAGCTGAACTCAACAGCTCGTCCAAGTACCCAAAGTCACACATGGGCAGAGAGAGAAAAGGGACTAGATTTTCAGGGTGATGAACCAGAGCTGTCATCCTCATCTTCACCCAGATTTGTGAGGGTTCAGCACTTCTGAGAATGGCTCCATTTCTATTTAGGTGCCTAAAACTGGGGGGAGATGCCTAAATTTAGGTTTGTCCCTCCAAAGCCTTAGGACGGAGCTTAACATTCAAGAGCTCATTGAAAAAACATGGGATTTTTGTGTGTGTGTGTGAACAGTGTTCATTGACATGTCTGAGGAGCTCCAAGTTTTCCACTCCCTCTGAGTTGTTTTAAAACTATGCGTTTTCACCAAGACCATTCACCCAAACCAAAACAAAACAAGTGGACTGTTTTCTGTCTAAGTTTCAAAAACACCAACCCGCTTACAAGACACGGCTTAAGAATCCTTCAATTAATGAAAATGTTAAATCGCAGGGAAAAGAAAAATCTTCAGGAAAACCCGAAGAGAAGTTAAAAACAACTCCTTCAGGAAAGAGAAATTTAATTAAAAATAATATCCCAGTGGATAATTTATGTTTCTACGTAAGGATTTAAATTGCAGAAGCAGCAAAGTGGATTTTTTTTTTTAACGCCATCAGCATCCAAGAGTGGAAACCAGCAGATTTCAAATTCATATATTCTATATTTGAACATCTTGTTTCTATTTAACAGAAAAGGCCTTTTTTTCTCCGAGTTTTTCCTCCCCCCCCTTTTTTCTTTTTCTTTCTTTCTTTTTTTTTTAAATAACAAAAACATATAACTCATCCTAATATATTACAAATGGCACGCTAAACGAGCATGCCCGGAAAATATTAATAATTGAATTCAAATGAGTTTTTCCTAAGAGTC
>JANHFX010005808.1:0-17152 GCA_027560015.1 Chloroceryle amazona | reverse complement strand
CATACTAATTTTTCTATGGTTTTGCCTAGTATGATGTAATTACCAGACATTTCCCATTGGAGCATTCTTAATATTTTCTGAATCCTTTAGAGTGTCTTTGATATGCCAGCTAATGTAATACTAACTAAGAAAAATCCTGAAAATTCTTCAGCCAGCTTACTAGTACTTTGTGTGTGAATGTTACACAGGTTGCTGGTGTAGAACTACGGAATTCAATAGATTCACTTTAATATTTCCTTTAGTTGTTAATAGATTAAATTGAATGTTTGTACAGTGTCAAAACAAAGCATTCTGTTTCTTTCCAAATCCTGAGCAGAATCATGAGCTCTGTTACTTTCTTTATCATTATTTATGATTTTATTGTGCCGTCTGTTAAAATCTTCATGGCATTTCTTTAGGTCTTAGATACTTGAAAAGCTCTTAGGGTATGTCAGCCACTGCTTTTCCCTCACATCTTTATCTTCTCATGAAAGTATATTTGCTATTTACTTTCCTTTCTCCCCCCCCTTTTTTTTCATTTTGAGTTTCTTAATCACTGCTTTTATGAGAGAAGTCTTTCCCATTCACTGCAGTACAATCTGAATTCTGTAATGGAATAAATTGGTGCGCTACAGGTCATTTTTGTTCATTACACAGTTTCATTCAGCAATGGGTCTGATGCTTGTGCATGTTCATGCAGGATACCAGTATGTAATGAATGAATAAACACAAAAAGTGTTAAGCCTGCACAGATCACACTACTTCTGCTCCGTTTCTTGATAGGCATTTCTTTATTAGTCTTTTTTTTTTTTTTTTTTTTAATATATATAGTTTTACTTGGTTTGATCGTTTGTTTCTTTTAAGAAAACCAAAATGGAAACAAACCACTAAAAATTTATAGTTTGTAGTGACACAGAAACAAGCTATCAATAGGAATAGAATCTGCTCAGTCTCCAGAATGACATTACAGTACAGCTGGGGGTTTCTGGACTGGGGTCTGCATGCTTATTCATCCTTGTAGGCCATAGAGACACTGATCAAACTATACAACAGAGAGATGGAAAACACAACTTGAGTCTTCATTCATAATTTGCCCATGTTTTTCTCAGGTATTACTGACAGCATGGCAGCAATAAACTGTACGAATCCAGATGTCTGTTCCAGGACATTCACTTCTCTCACATTCTGGAAGGTGTACTTCAGTATGTGTAAGTCCTTACTACCTGTACCAGCTGATCCTGGTTTTCTACTCCATGTGCTTCTTCCTTACATTGGTTTTTATGTCCTTTCCAGTTTCTTATCCTGTCTCTTTGCTTGGAGACTTCTCATACTATTTTTTTCTCTCCTCATCAGACCTTTTACCTCACTGTTTTTGGTGTTTGCTCCCATTTCTACCACCGATTGCTACTTTGATCTCAGACATTTTCCTTTACAAGCTCCCAAAATGCTACTGTTCCCAAATGCTATTGATCTTCATCCTTAGCTCCTTATTCTGGAGTCAGACTCTGACTTACCCCGTCAGTCCCTTTCTTCAGAAGCTTCTCATTTTCTCTGATTTTAAGCATAGTGTTTTCCTTTTTCATGTATCATGGTCTAGGGTCAGGGCAGCCCCTCAGACCTATAACAGACACTCTCTGTTACCCCACTTCCTTTCCAAAAGGGGAAGAGTAAGGGAATAAAGGAGAGAGATTTAGCAATGAGAAAAGGAAACTAGAACATCTTTAATGAATATTAAAATAATAAAAATGATATATATACAAATATATACAAAACCAGTATTGGACCCAACCCTGCTGATGGCAATTACAGCACCATCACCACTGATGCTGTGGAGCAGGTACCAGGGGAGTCCCAGCCTGGGCCCCACAGCAGATGGGAGCTGTATTCAGGAGCTGTATTCTGGTACTGGATTCAGGAACACCCTCAACTGACATCAAAGACAGAACGGACAGAGTCCTCCTGGGATGCTTTGAGGAAGGAACTGAAAGATGACCTGAGACAAGCCTGGCAAAGCAGTCTAAGAGGGGAGAAGATCCCAGGAGCCCCTACAGAGACAGATCCTCCAGATACCTCTGTTTTATACTGAATATGACGTATATGGGATGGAATACTGCATTGGTGACCCTTAGGGTCACTTGCCCTGTCTGTTCCTCCCTGAAGGTGCAGATTTTCACTCTCCTGCACCCCCGATGTCTGCACAAGATCCAGCAGTGGCCTTGGTCTGCACATCAACCCTTGGTAGTAACTCTAACCATGGGGTGTTATCCCTGACAGCAGCAGACCCTGCCTGTGCAAACAGGCTGCTAACTTCAGACAGTGCGGTTAGAAGAACTGAACTGAGAAGTAAAATCACTGAACAGAATTAGTTCTGCTCTCACTCCAACCAGGCCATCATGCTGCAAAAGGAGATCACAGAAAGCTTATAGGAGGTGCAGTCCCTGAGGACTACTAGTAGACTATGACAGAGGACAACAGTAGATTTTCTGCTTGGATGGGATTCTTGTATATCTGTTTGTTGGTAGAGTCTTTGGAAAATTCTCAGTAGCCACCATGGTCTATTTGTCACCCTAGATTTCTTAAATATTACTAACATTTATTTTTGGTTTTGTTTTGGTTTGTTTTTTTTTCTCTATCAGAAAAAGGGAAAGGAGGAAGCAAAAAAATAACATTAAGGCAATGTAATAGCCTTGATGTATTTCACATCTTCTCTATCAACATTCTTGTTGAAAGAACTGTAAGACTCTTTAAAATATCAATGGTGAGGAGAAGATATTTCTGTAAACTCTTTCTTTGAAATAAATGGCCTAAACTAGCCAAAGTTTATTCCTCTCTTTGTATAAAATAGATTTGTCATAAGAGTATCAATCTTGTTTTAAGTATGTAAACCACAAATGCAAATAACACGTAGTAACTTTAGGTATTTGTACTGTTGCCATATAGTTCAATTAAAATATTCTGACTTTAGCACAGATAGTTGAATATTGTACAATCTGACCTTAGAGGACAAATGCCTATTATCTTGTTTATACCAATGCTCTTCTAGTAGATAGTATATCACTTATTGCATAGCTGTCTGACACCAAATTGATGTGTGTTTTTGTAATAAATAGAAGAAAAGGAAACCTAATCTGTAAGACTGCTGGGTTGGTTTTGTTTGTTTTTTTTAAACCTAAAAGTAGTAGATTTTAAAACATTTATTTTGGACAAGGAATGATTATCACAAGAACATGAATTCTATATTCTTCATCTCTAGACAGGCACTTAAGTTATGTTTTCCCTTCAGAAGATTCCTCTTAGAAAAAAGAAAAATAAATTTAACATTACAAGGCTAGATTTCAAAAGCATTTAACAGCACCTTAATAGACAGAAATGCATAAGCATGGTAGCTGCCTACTTCACAGCTTATAATTCATTGTACCTTATGTATCTAGACACTTTTGAAAGCTGTGATACATCTCTAGATACCTCTAAATTTCTGTATCATAGATACTTAAAAACACCAAGCTGAAATGTCAGATTTTATATGAATATAGCTTTCATGGCTTTAGAAAATCTTTATCTCAGATTTTTAAAAATTAAACAATTAATAAGAGGACAAATAACTCAGGAACTGTTAAAATATATCAGCAAGGAAAATTAGGAACTTTATGAGCTATTACAAAATATTTAACACATGAATGTCTTTTTTAATTAACAGTTTGTGGCTGAGACATTAGATACCAATTTCTGAAAAAAATGGCTTAATTTTGTGAAATCGTAAAAGTGTTTGTAATGCAAACTGTCACTGCAATATGTAGCAGTAATAATGGAGATACAATTGCCAAACTAGGCAGTGAATGTCTATGCAGGTGTATGCATGCGTGCTCACAGATTTTTGTGAACAATTGCATGCACATACACCATATTCACTCCCACCATTGGCAAAATTGTCTTCATTGTGTGAGTGGATGTCCATGAAGAACAAGACAAATTCCTATTCTCCAGTGTCATAGTGCAAATAAATAGCTTGTGGAGAATTTGTGATTAATTGGGTGTGTCATGCAAGATAAATTTCAGTATCCTGTTAAGAAGGCTGTGTGAGTGAGGAACTGAATGAAAGGTCTGACAAGTTGAAAGAGAAAAGATTAATTTTTTTTCCTTTCTCTCTCTTTTTAATCTTTCCACCTCAAATCCCTTTGTCACCTTTTCCCAAATCCTTTCTTAGTTCCCGTCTATCATGCAGACTCCCTGTTTCTCCACTAGTGCTTTTGCACTGTCTCTTCTGCAGTGACTTGATAATAGAAAGATCAGTAAGATTGGAAGGGGTAAAAAGTGAATGGAGGAACAGTGTCTGACATTTTAGTCAAGATGAAGAGTAGTCAACCCTGCTGATATGTGAAAGAAGTGGTGCATGTGAAGATGACACAGGGACTTCCACCACCCCTCCAGGGAGGGCTCCTTTCAGGCGTGTGGCTGCACCCCTCTGCAGCGAATGGTCTCTGTACCTAGCACAGCCACAGCAGGTCCACTTATCTGTATTTAACATCTTTTCTAAAGGTGTTTTCACTTTTCAGGTATTTTACATATCATTTTATCTCTTCTAAATTTTTACTGTCTTTGCTGCGACATCAATATCCGATTCCATGTTTTTCAGTGCTTGTCCTTTCCAGAGTCAGATGTAACCCAGAATTCACTACGTGCAGAAAATGTCTACAGTTCAGAAAAATGAAGATGATTTGTGTCTGTCACAATGACAGATTATAAGAGATGCTAGAATGATAATGGATAATGTGTTTCAGGGTTTACCTGACCCTTTAAAACCTTTGTTTTCTTAGTCATCAGATATTGCAACTTTTTCTATTGTTTATGTTTTGCTTTGTCAATTTCTCTTGTTTTCCATTAAAAACCCCAAACCAAACCAAATAAAAACCATCACCAACAAAACAAAACAAATAAAACCAACAAAACAGAACAAACAAACAAAGAAACAAACCCACCACAAAACAAAAAAAACTTGTCCCATAATGAATTGAAGCCAAACAAAGATTTACAGAAATGTGGATTGATGTTTTTGCTGGGTTTGTAAGTGGATAGAGGCAGAAACCTAGTTTTATAGTTCCTTTAAAAATGTTTGTTTAAGCTGTTGCACGTACAACACATGACATTTTGGAAAGCTTATTTCATGTACACTTACCTTGGGTATTTTTTGTATAATGAACTTGCCAAACACTGTAAGGCAGAATACTGCTTCATTCCACTGCATTATTCTGTAAAGAACATTTTTGTCCATATATATGTGCATTTTTTTATAAAAACTGTCATAAAAATGTATTACTCTATTGAAATAAATATTGGAAACACATAACTGCATTCTTACTGTTTCTACTGAGTGCCTTTCTTTTAATATGAAACAAAAGTGGGCAACAGATAAAAACAATGCAAGCAATCACTGGTGTGACTGTGTCAAGGAATATAAAGGGTATATAGGAGTAAAAAGAATTTAAAATAACCCCAAACAAAAGAAGCAAACAAACAGAAAAGAAAACCTACCTATATGTATGTTTGTGATTATGGACCTGAAGTGAGTAAAATATATATCTTTTTTAATTGAATATATGAAGAAGACAGTGTGTACCTCAATTTTATTTTCTTTCACTCCACAGGGCAATATTAACTGCAGATCAGAGACAAGTGCTGTCTTAAAGTTGCAGGATATCCTCCTGATTTCAAAAAAATAGTCATATGGACAGATGGGCAGAGCAGTCTGTAACACTGTTTCTTTTAAGCCACTAACCCAGTGACTGAAGCAGATAACTCTCCTGGCAATATCTGTGGTCAGCAGTCTCAGGCAGCCTATCCTCATGTTTGTTTTTTTTTCTGTGCATTTGACTGACCTGTCTCTCAAAAAGGCATTATTGCCTTAATATTGATAATCCTGTACATACGTATGGAACAAAACATAGATTGCCCCTGAGTTTTGTGCCTAGAAAGTTCAAATGCATATTATCAAGACCACTATCAAAATGAGATAGTAAAAATTGGTTTAACTTTGGTTCATATGTATCTCTTTGTTACCTGTGTATCTAAATTGGAGCCAGACTTCACTCACTGTCTTTTCAACATCCTGAAGCATGAGTGGGTAGCCTGTGAGGAAAACACAGGAGCAAAAGTTATTTCACAGTGCATCATGAAGGCAAGAACCTCAAGGCAGTTCTTATATTTCTGGTGTCCGGTGGCATTCATGGAGCAGTGGATTATGGACAAGTAATCCATTTATTGTTGATAATTTTTTAATTACCACCTTGCTCCCGCCTCATGAAGTTCTCTCTGCAGAGTTCAGGAAAGCATATACACTTTCTTCTTTTAAGGATTCATGCTAAGGATGTCTTTGGCTTAAATAACACCAGATGCATCATGTTAACCACTCATGTTATCTTACAGATTTTCAATATACATGCTAGCAGTCCCTGTGGATGCTATTTGCAGATTTGTTGTTAAAGGTGTGTGTTTCTTTGCTGGGCTAAACAAATTCACCTATCATTTTAATTACAAGTTCATCCTCCAAGTTATTATTCATTCTGAATGGGGAACTTCAAGTCAGAGAGGATGGTAGTGCTGTTGGATTTGATAAGACTGAAGCACAAGCTGATGACAATCTGTTGTAAGCAGTGGATGTGGAAGCTGGGATGAAAAGAACTTTCCATTTTTCTGTAATCCCTAATTAGACTGTTTTGTTTTGTACCTTAGAGCATCAGTCTGTGAAATATTAGGTGGAAGTTGACTGCATATTTCTTTGTGAACCTCACCTATGGCTAGTAAAATTCAAATTTGTAACCTTTTATCCAAACTCTAGTAATGTCAATGTGGCTTCTGGTGCTTTTCAAAATCTTGAGAAGAGCTGGCTGTACATTTGCTTAGTTCACTGAATTCTGCCATGTCACATGTCAATCTTTTGAAAGTGCTTCTTACTCTGTTAAATAATAATGCACACAACAACGACTAAACTATAGTACATCCCAGAAAGGCAGCTGCAAGATTCTATATGGCTATATTTTAAAGGGCATTCCACATCCCCTGTATTATCACAGTTAATTGTAGGAAGGCTCACCAGTTCGAATTCTTTAATGTGAGCCCAATTTGAAATTCTGATTTGGAAAAGGACCCTTTGAGGAAGACAATCTATAAACTCAGTGCCAAGACTTCCTACTGCATACAAAATGAGTCCCTTCATTGGCCCTGAAGTTTAACTGAATTAGAAAGAAATGTCAAATATGGAACCAAACAAAATCTTGTAAGAATTCAACAGTATCTTGTTATATAACTTCTTAGGGTAAATTTTGCAGTATTTTTCTAAGGAAAACCACTTCCTTCTTCAATAACATATTAGAGGAATTTGGTCTCTTTTCATTATTCTTACTAATGTATCCATAATATGTGGCAGACATATTTTAGCATATACTTAACTAAAAATCAAAGAAAATGTAAACATTTGTGTTTCTGCATTGCCTGTCACAGAAAACAGATGGAAGTTTAATTGTCTGATTACCCTGTTGTTTGGTCTGGTGATTTTTTGGGTGTTTTGTTTTTTTTTTTGTCCTAATGTAGGTAAAATGTATTCACTTTGTCTCCAGGAAGAGACATGTCATGGAAGAGAAAGACTACCAGTGAGACACAGCCAGGATTGATAATAAAGTTAAAGACTAGACTAGACAAAAAATAGGTTTGAGCATAGTTTACATAGTTTGTCTCCTAAATCTTTGTGTCTTTCTCCAGAAAACATCAACAGTACAACCTGCCTTCAGAAGAATTACTGCTTTTTTGCAAATAACTTGGAAAGCTATACACTATAGAGTCACCAGTTGATGGCTTTTTTCATTTAACAGTATCCCAAAATGTAGCAGCTGCTGTAGGGAAGACAAAAAAAGTTCATCCTTCTCCAAATGAGCTGAGAGACTAAATATCACCAAGGTGATGATGTGCGTGGGTAGTGAAGAGCAGGGAAATGAAGGAAAGGAAGATGAGCTTATCTGATTCCAAAGCTCTTTCTAAGAATGTAGGATTGCTTGGGTGTCAGTTTTACTTTTATGATGTTGGGTTGTTGTTTTTTTTTTACTGTAAATAGAAATGCAGAAGAAAAATAAATCACACTCAAAAAATGAAGTTATGCAGAGGCCAGGCCAGATTTTGAAGGTGAATTTGAGGGAGGGAACAAGAGGTCCACAAGGAAGTACAAAAGGCAGTTTTCTGACCTGACATAAGACAAAAGGCTGAGAACACTGGGCTTGTTCATCCTTGAGAAGAGACGGCTTGGGGCAGACCTTATTACCATGTACCAGTACATAAAAGGTGGCTACCAAGAAGATAGAGAATACCTTGTTACAAGGAGTTACATGGAAATGACAAGGGGTAATGGGTACAAGTTAATCTTGGGGGGGTTCTGATTGTGCTCCAGAAGAAACTTTTTCACCATGAGAACAGTTAGACATTGGAATAATCTCCCAGGGGAAGTGGTGGATTCCCCTACACCAGGTAGTTAAAAAACTCATCTTGACAGAGTGCTGGGCCATCTCATTTAAACTGGTTTTGGTTTTTCTTCATGTTAAAACATTGGACTACATGATCCCTGAGGTTCCTTTCAACATGGTATTCTATGATGATTCTATGATGGTGATTCTATGAAAATATACTATCATGAAAAGAGCAACACAAAGGACTAATGAATCTGTGAAAACAGCAAAAGACATCAATTTAGAAGCAGTAATGAATTTTAATGAGATTGAAGAAAAACTGTCATGGAAATTAATTTGGAACATGCTCATGAAGTTCCAAGATCAAAATAGCATCCAGAAATTGCTATCAAGTTGAAATAGAGAACCAATTTGTGTAGTGAAAGTGATCTGGTATGTCAGTGCCTCAATAACTGACAAAAATAACCAAGAGAAAGCTTGAGGAACTGAAGGACCCCAGCAAAGACTAGGCCAAAAACATTCACAGGTAGAAAAGTAAGAATAAGTGAAGCCAGTACTACCATGTGCAACTGCAGGGGGGAAAAAAAAAAAGGAAATTACTGTCATGTCTGTCAAGTGGCCAAACATGAGCTGCTTTAAGTGCATGCCTCTCTGGGTGATACCATAGTACTGTTCTAAGTATAATGGGCGAAGGTATTTTGTAGCAATTAAATCACTTGCTGTTTGAAAAGTAACTGCTTGGTTCAGCATCACTCAGTGGGAAAAAATGCTACACTTTTAATATCTCTGTGCTTTGTATCATCTGCTTATGATCCTCTTTTAAATTTGTGGCCTGATTCACAGCCTGTTCTCAGCATGATTTTGAATACAGGTAAAAGCACAAAAATATCATCCTTTGTTGTATTATACCTTACAAAAAAAAACCAAAACCAAAACCAAACAATAAAAAAATCAAATATTTTGTACCTGTTGTGTGGATTTTCACAGGACTTTGCCAGGAACTTCTTTACAGAAGCATAATACATGCCTATACTTACATGTCTGACTGAGAGAAATGAGCTTACCTCAGGGGCAGGATGAGCAGCTGATTTTATAGTGTCTGCCCTGACACCATACAGCAGTGGAGTGGAGATCTGGTATGCCTTTTGATCTGAACATCATTACCAAGAAAGAGACATGCAGATGAACTCTAAACCAAGTAATTACATGCTCCAGAATGCAAGGCATAGCTGTGTTTGTCATGCAGTGCAGCTTTAATGAATTCCAGCAGCTTCTAGCTGTGTAAGTGGGTAAAGCAGACAGTAGCAGAAGTTTTAAAAACAATTCAGAGAGATACTAGTCAGTTGCAGTAGAGGTCCCAGATGTCTTAAAATATGGAACAACTTAATGGCAATTTTGTGTGTAATATCTAAAGGGGGGTGCAAGGAGGACAGGGACAGATTCTTTTCAGTGATGTCCAGTGACAGAAAGTGACAGGACAAGGGACAACAGGCACAATCTGAAACACAGGATGTTTCATGTAAATATGAGGAAAACTTCTTTACTATGAGGATGTTGGAGCACTGGAACAGGCTGCCCAGAGAGGTTTTGAATTCTCCTTTTACAGAGATATTCAAAACCTTCATGGATGCAGCCCTGTGTAATGTGCCCTAGGCAAACCTGCTTCTCTGGTGGTGTGGGGAGAGGGTTGGACTAGATGAGCTCTAGAGGTCTCTTCCTACTCCAACAATTCTGTGATTCCGTGACCAGACTTGGCACAGAATAATTAAAGATTAATCTGAAACACAGATAGGTACATACAAGTCAGCATGAGAAAATCAGAAATAATATGTACTGCATATTAAAGCAAGCCTTCCAGAGGCTTTGTGATTTGAAACAGGCAAAGAAGAGTGGTTGCATGACTGGTATTGGCTGTTTTAATCTGATCTGGGATAATGAATGAATAAAATTAGAGCAAGATTTATATGAAAAAAATAATAATTCACCGGGTCTAGTTATTCAATTGTATGAATAGTCACTGAAGTTTTTTAATTCTCTAAGATATGCACTATACCTAAATTCTGTGTCATTCTTAATTTGACTGCGTTTAGAGGGAGGTATGGAGTGTAGAAAAGACTGGAAAGGGAGTATACATAAATTATCTCATTTGTACACTAAGACATTGCCTGAAATAGTCGTCATGCCCATGATCAGTACATTATATTGATTTTTGGCAATCATTTGTTTGGTGAAAACTGACACTAGGAAGATTCACCACCTGCATAGGCAGGAGTCATCTATAGTTTGTCAGTGCCATACGAGCAATTTTTTAAGTGTCAGGTTTAACTTTGTGATGTATGTGTTACCATGTGAATTCATTTCTGCTAACTGCCCCGATAAACATAGAAAAGGTTATGAGATCAATAGTATTTACATATTTTATCTGTCTCCCACAATTTTTGCTCTATTTGAGAAGTCAGTATTCTTCAAGATATTTTTTTAACTGGCTTGAAAACTGTGAAAGATGATAAATTATCTTTAAATCAGAAAATGTCTTCTTTCCTGCTGTCTTATCAAGCACCACCATATATTCTAGAAATCTGTGCTTGCTGAAGTACTAATGTGAAGACTTTTATGTATTGAACTAGAAGTTATGACACTTGATCTGGATAAACATGTATAAAAAAACCCTTTTCCTCCTAGGAATAAAGAAAAGCATATGGGAATTAAATATTTAGTATTTGTGTCACATGAATGGGGAAATATAGAATAAAAATAACTGAAATTCAGGTGTTACCCTAAAAAAAATAAGTGTTGAGGAATGAAGTATAAAGAGAAGACAGAACTTGGAAGATAATCTTGTTTAGCTTAAGTATCATCAGTGTCATCAGAAACCTAAATATGGAATTTGAAAGCTGCTGTGAATATCTGTGAGGCATCTTACAAGTTAATCAAATATTTGCAGAAAGTTTAGTCGGTATTTCAGTAATGTTGAACTTCAGATTATATAGATATTGGTAGCTAGCTGGGACATGGTAACACAGGCTGCATAGTTAAATGACTTAACATTACACTGGGAATTGAGCAGAGTGCTGCCGGATACTGATTCTGGTCTCCAGACAGCTGGAGCTTATCACTGAATGGATGCATTAGACTCGAGGGCTGCTAGAAATCAAAGAACAGAGATCATTGTCTGATAGCAAAATTGGGCTGCAAACTACTGATCACACACAGAAAAAAAAGCCAAATCCCTCCTCTTCAGGGCCTTATGTCTGTGCTGGAATGATCTCTGGCATGTGCTAGTCCCCAGACTCTGCCCAGTAACTGTCTGATTGGGTGGTAGCAGATACACATCAAAACTCTGCTATGGAGAGTTCTAAAGGGTTAACAGTATGAATAAACATGTCTTAGCACTTAGGTCCTTGGCCTTGTTTTACTTACTGGTATGGATGTCACAAACACTGCAGAGGATGTTATCTCACAATTCACCTTTGACTTTTTGTTGTTTTGAAATGGGTGTTGTAGCTCTCCGAAAAAGCAGATGTGCTCAGCAGTCTTGATACATTTCTTCAGTTCTAGGATGTTTCCTTGCTACCAGTCAGGGCAACAGCTGGGTAAGTTCTGTTTCCCATTTCTCAGCCACATTTTCTCCAAGAGGTCCCCATGAAGCATGCTCACTCTGAAGACATGAGCTAGACAGGATACAATACACAGAGACTGTGACTGTCAAGTGCATCTTGCTTAAAACAGAGGCAGGTTCTCAGGTATAGAGGTGATCTAAGGTGTTCTATTTAAAGAAATAATATAATGATTCAGTGAACTATCAAGGCAGGTTCTTATGTCTCTAAAAAAAAAAAAAGATATTATTAATGGAGTTAACATGGTATCAGACTCACAGGAAAGTGCAGAGAAGTGTAGAAGTGAAAATATTTTAAACAAGGGATGTTTAAGCAGACAGATGTCATCTGATCAAATTGCAAAGAAAGTATATTCTCCCATAAGTGTTTTTTATCTTGATGCACAAAAGGACATACTCTTCTTTCCTGTGTTTGTTCACTTATTGACATACAATGCATAATGCATAGGCTTTCAAATAGTTGCTGCATTTGTGATGTAGAATATATTTATGATAGTTAATTTGGAAATGTAATGAGTTGGTTTTATTGACAAAAATTAAAATGGACATATTTTTCTTACCATAATAATTTTCTGTTGAAAGTTTGTTCCCATGTTTAGCATACAAAAACTCATACCCTGCAAACCTGCATTATTTAGTGCTCTCCATCTTTCGATGTATTATTTAACTTTCAATAACATGCTTGAGGACATAATCCAACATAACATTAGAAAAGAAAATCCCTCCTCTCCTGACTAAAATTCTAAATAGTGTGTACTCATTATTTGTTGTACTTATTTTCAGAAGTATGAGTTGTGAAGAATAGCTTCAGGTAACAAACTGATTTTACTTCTATAAGCTTAAAACAAACCAAAACAAGAAACAGAAAAATAATACTTCGGCTTTCATCAAGGAATATATTCTGCATGTATATTCCTTCTGTTGTGGGTAAGTTAATTCAAATGGAAGTTTAAGAATATACATAAGCATAAACCTGTTTCGAGACAATGCAATTTGAAAATCGGTTTCAAATCTTTAAAATCCCATCTTCTACTGAATATATTATCACCAGTTACTACTTTTGATAATGGAAAATAACTGCTGAAGTAAATAATGAATAAAACTGTAAAATGTATGTTAAATGAAGGAATCAGATATAATAAATGTGCCTAAAAAGCTGTATTGAAATAATTAAAAATGATGTGTTTTCCACACACAAATTTTGTTTACAGCATAGAATAATTCATATTAGTCATCCAAAACATATTTTCAAAATTGTGGTCCCTTAAAGTAAGTTGTTAAGGAAATTGCTAGCTAACTTAATAAGACAGAGAATTCACTTACAGGATAATTTGAATACAAATCAGTAAGTAATTCCCACACTTGAAGTAACATCATTGATTTTCATCCATATAAAGCTAATAAAGCAATATGCATTTACTCCCCTGTAGGAAAAATAACCCAATTATCCCACAAACTACTGTTATCAGTTTAGAAATAAAAATAAGCATTTACCAAAAGCAATTTTTTTCATTTTTTCAGAACATTATTTGGGAGGCAAAAATAACTCAGTGACAGCACAATATGGTTACTACTCAAATTAATAATTTCCATATTACACTCAAATTGGCATTTTTTTATGTTCTTATCATAAAATCATAGAATTTTGGGGGTTGGAGGGGACCTTTAAGGGTCTTAGAAGCCACCCCCCCTGCAGAAAGCAGGGATATTGCTAACTAAACCAGGTTGCTCAGGGCCCCATTCAGCATCATTTTGAATGTTTCCATGAATGGGGCATCCACCACTACTCTGGGCAACCTGTTCCACTATTTCACCATCTTAACTGTAAAAATGTTTTTCCTTATATCTAGTCTAAATCTGTCCTCTATCATTTTAAAACCATTCTTATCCAATGTTCTATTGCAACAGGTTCTGTTAAGAAGCTTGTCCCCATCTTTTTTAAAAGCCCTCAGTTTGAGTACTGAAGGCCACTATAAGGTCTCCTTGGAACATTCTTTCCTCTAAGCTGAACAACCCCAACTGTCTCAGCCTGCCCTTTCAGGAGAGGTGCTCCTGCCCTCAAGTCATTTTTGTGGCCCTCCTCTGGACCCACTCCAACAGGTCCATGTCTTTCCGCTGCTGAGGACTTGAGAGCTGAACACAATACTACAGTTAAGGTCTCACCAGAGCAGAATCACCTTCCTTTACCTACTCGCCATGCTTTTTTGATGCAGCCCAGGATACATTTGTCCTTCTGGACTCAAAGTGCACATTGCTAGCTCATGTCCAGCTTTTCAGCCACCAGGACCCCTAAGTGCTTCCCTTCAGGGCTGCTGTCGATCTCTTAATCCCCCAGACTGTAGTGATATCAGGGATTGCGCAGACCCAAGTGGAGGACCTTGCACAAGCCCACTTCTCAAGCTTGTCCTGTCGCTCTGAATGTCATCCTGTCCCTCACCACTCTCTTCTTTTCTTCTCTTTCAAAATTAATGCTTAAAGTAGACCAAGGAGGGACTCTGGGTTGTCTTGAACTTTCCCTCTTGTTTCTGTGTTTATTTGAATGTTTTTCTCTCTCCTACTGCCTGCACGCCTTAACATATTCAGGGAGGAAATTGCTCCATTTTTACGCAATGCAATTTAATCGTAAGCAGTATTCCATCAGAAAATAGCTCAGAGTTTAAAAGTAGATAAATTATTTCAATGTTTCTGCTGAGATTGAAACTGGTGGATTGATGAAAAGCTCTAAAATTCCTACCAATGAATGAAAAATCAAAACCACACTAGACTTCTTTACATGTGTAGAAATCATTTTTGTGTAGCAAAACAGCCCATCTTTATTACTTGTCTCTGGTACGTTTCTAAATATATGTCAAGGGATTTACCAACTGAAGACAGGGATGTTGATTCTGTCAGCTTTACCCTCTACATAACAGTAAAAAAGAGATTTCTCTCCATATGATCAACTATTACATTGGCCACTAAAGGTGTTTCATAGTTGCTGGTAGTCTGTAATAACAGAAATATATCCGTAAGCAGTGGAAATCCTCAACTTTAAAATCTCTCATAATCCCTGGATTCAATTGTTTGATTCCATTAACCATTAAGACTTCCTTTTTCCTATTCATGTCCATCAGACAAAAGATTTCAGGAGTTAAATTACATGATTTATTGTATACATGTACATGAATATATACATATTTATATATGTTATCTTTAAGACATCAAATGAGGACCCATTCATGCTACCTTTATTTGACTTCGTTTGTCTTACTGGCTATGTAGTGAAAGACCTGACAGTTTTCACTGGAAAAGTGGATTAAAATCTGTAAGAATAGTGTTATGTTAGTGAATATAATAAAGCCTTATAAAGCATGCAAGATTTATAGGGAAAAAATCTTTTTGCAGAAAAAAAAAATATATCCAGGAAAGAAAGTACAGATTTTCAGGTGCACAAGCAAGCCTTGATTCAGGTCTGAAACAGAAAAATTCAAATCGTTGCTGCCACAGTGGTTACAGTTATGCAAAAGATTACTCCTGTTTCATGGAAGATGGTGAACTGCACTGTTTCTAGTGTTTTGATGTATAACCTCTGAGATCATCATTGTTGCAGAAAGCACAGCTTGTAATTTCTTTGGATTTGTTAATGAGCAAAGTCAATTTTCATTGAAAACTTGGTACTTCATTCAGCAGGCCTTTAGTTATTGTTACACATTAGCAAAATTTTTTTTACTATCAAGATGAAGAGAGAACTCTGGGCATTTTAGGCATAGAAAACATAATAAAAAATATAAGCTAACATATTTTTGATGTTATTTTTATTGGATATTTATATTATGATAGCAATTAGATGCTCAAGTCAGAATTGTTGTCATGCTGAGCCAGACACCAGTCAAATACAATGCCCTGCTCTGCTGTGCTTAGAAGTGTAGCAGTAACAAGATATTCTGAAATTAAATTGGGTCATATTGAGTTCAGGTTTAGTAATGATATGCGTATGACTTCCTTCCTGCATCAGCATCTTCTTCGCTTCTAGGAGCCTGGGAGGAAGTTCAGACCCCACTGAAGTAAATATTGCTTAATTGATTACTTGGTTTTATTGTATTCTATTTATTGAAATTTATAGGTTGCAGATGAATAATGCTGGATACAGTTTTCTAGTATGATTTGTGTGTCACTTTGCCACATGAACAAAACATCTGTTAGTACCAGAAGAACTACCATTACAGCGACACTGTGTGGGTTCATTACAGTCCAACACTGTTGGACGTAACAGAACATTATGAGTCCAGAACAAAGAAATGTCCAGAACAACATAACTTTTCACTATTTATTAACGTTATCAATTATTCTGATAATAATTTTAGAAGCTCCATTCCGCCATTTCAAAGTCGTTAATGGTAATAAATTGATTATCATGTAAGAGATGTATGCATTGTTGACATTTTGTTAATCACATATAATGACATGGGAAATGCTGAATGAAATTAGTAAGTTTTTGTTCAAAAGTATGATTCTCTGCAGCCATGTGATGTTCTGACTTAGTGCTTTCAGAATAGTTAAAATATAAGTATGAACTTAGTGGGAAATTATGACAGTCACGATGATCCATTTAACAAGGATTGGCAGATATGAAGAGGTATTTCACTGCTGTTAGCTCTGGCACTACTTACCCTATGTTCCAGGTGTGCCACTCTACTTACTGAGAGATCCTGCTCTTGCAATACTGCTGAACAGTTGCAAAGACCACACCAATACGCTGGGTATTTACTGCTAATGAGTACCTGGGATGTAGTGAAATATCCATTCATTATGCTAGCTTCATCAAAGCCCAACTTCTCAGTCCATTGAGATCTACTTTTCTGACTAACAACTCAGTCAATATCTTCTGTGCTATGCTCTTCAGATCTTCAAGGTAGTATTTTGCTGTAGGCAATGTGGATTGGAAAAAAACCCAAATATTACAAAGCTAATTAGAACAAAACTTTGCCAGTTTTTCTTTGTAAAGGTCAAAATGCCAAGAAAAGCAGCATTTTAATGGAAAAAGGGAGGGGAGGGAGGACATCACTCTAGCATTAGAAGTCACCTTAAACATAGACTGTTCTTCTTGGAAAGGTGCAACAAAACAGGGACT
>JANHFX010005805.1:0-37058 GCA_027560015.1 Chloroceryle amazona | reverse complement strand
TTTAGCTTGACCAGCAGGTCGTGACTCAGCCATGCTGGTCTCTTCCCTTTCCTGCTTGATTTCTTACACTTAGGGATCAAGAGCTCTTGTGTTCTATGGAAAGTGTCTTTGAAGATCTGCCAGCTTTGCTCTGCTCCCTTGTCCCTTAGGATCATTTCCCAGGGTGTCCTGTTAATTAACTCCTTGAAGAGCTGGAAGTTTGCCTTTCTGAAATTCAGAGTCCTGACTCTGCTCCTTGACTGATTTGTGACCCTTAGTAGTGCAAATTCCACCAGTGCATGCTCACTGCTGCCCAGGCTGCCTCAAATCTTGAGATTCTTGACCAGCTCACCTTCACCAATGGGAAGAGGTAATTTGTCAAATACAAAAATGAAAATGACAAAAACCACCATTTCCATTTCAAGGAGTACTACAAGCACAGGATGATTTTCAAGTGAAAGAATGGAGAACAGCCTAAAGATGAAATCTCAATAACTTAAAACATTACATGCAGAAGGTTGTGACAGTGACAAAGATCAATCACCATTTTAAGAAACATTGTAATGAATAGATGTTTTCAGAAGTTTACAGGGTCATTATTTGAATATTCTAAATTGTACTCAGTATCCCGAAATCATTTTACATGGATTTAAAGTCCTGGTTAAACCTGTATTAGTCATGGTCTCCTTGTTCAGCTCAACAATCACCTTGGATTGTACAAAAATCTCCATGAGTAAAGTATTTCAAAAGGTTTCCATTAATTGCAAGTAAGTAATTATTAGAATTTCCTAGAGCTAGAAAACTGTTATAAGATTCAACAGGTCCAGCTTTCTATAGAGATCTAATAGGTTTTGGATTCCCCCCTCGCCATCATTGATTCAAAAGCAAGGCCTTTCTCAGTATTTCAGCTATTTGTTACATTTATTTGCATTTTTATGACAAATCAGCTCTTAAAGGAAAGGCCTAGAAGTCTATATTTTTTAAAATAAATGAGATATTCCTTCAGAATGTTTAGGTGAAATTGCAGTATTCAGAGATATCAATAATCTAGGATTCATTATGTAAATGTCCATTCTATTTTTTAAATATTGAAAATAGTTTCCATACGGACTTGCACAAACTCTTACAAAAAGCTCATCCCTTTCCCAGGGGATTCTGTAGTACAGGGCATTCATTCCTGGAAAGAAGGAAACCAGAATAATACAAAACTATTTAGTTCTCCTTAGTTTTAGGCACTAAGTTGGAAAGGAAAATTTGAGCTGCTCCTTCTCTTTCCCAAACCAATTTGTTCCTACTATCTTCATAGTCTGTAGTAATTTATATTACGCTGTTTCACAAATGCTACAGGTGGGCAGTCATAAATTACTCTTCCTATGATTATTGTATGCTTCAAGTTAGTACTCTCTATCACAAGGAGGAAGCAGATGTCATTTATCAGCTCTTTTTAGCGCCTTTTGTTTACAGCTCATTTCTTAATTTTTACCTTTTATTTTACAGTGTAATACTATGTATTCTGAAGCTGTGAATTAGGGATTTTGTCAAATCCAAGTTAAACATCTGTAATATTGCTGAGATCAGAAATCATAAATTCTTTATTACTTTTATAAATTCATATGTACATATTTACAAGAATAACAAGATTTGTGTAAATTTTACTTTTGTCTCCTTTTACTAACAGTGTCTTCCTTTTTGAGTTCTTTGTTAGCGTTGTTTTCATCTTTTTACAGAGCCGATCAAGAACAGGCTCTCATAAAGAACTGAAGACTCAGAGGCTTTTACACAGGTCACATACTTCCACAAAAAAGCCAAAGGTCCATTACTTTGATGAGCAAAGTGTGAGACTCATTTTTCAATACAAAGGGATAAGACTACATAAAAACTTCACTCTGCTTCGTTTCTCGGGCACATGCTCCTTTTTTCACCTCTGCAGTATCTGGACCAAATTTCCTGTATTTTACTCTCAGTAACTGAAAGTGCTCCAGACTGTCTAGCTGATAACAACAAAAGTTTCTCAAAAATGGCTTTGGTTTTATGCTGGAGAGCTGCCAGGAACTGCTTCTCTTGCATTTATCTAGAAAGGTCAACACTCATGCTGTAATGCTGAAGTACAATTAAATCACAAACAGCCTCCTAAAGAAACATGTTAACACACGGGTTAAAAAAAAAAAGTATGTGGAGACCTCATTTTGCTATAAAAATATTGTCTTGCAGGCAGTAGAAAAGCAAGCCTCCATAAGTTACTGCACTATTAGTATGACAAGCCACTGCTAACCTCCTATGAGACGAAGCCATTTTCAGTGCCAATGCAAGCCTAAAAAGCCATTATCTAAGGAAAAGCAGTCAACAGGCTGGTCTTGCCCAGGAAGTTTGTCAAGAACACCAACTGCATTGTCGGTACTTAGTATTATCGATTGACTGGACAGCAGATATCAACTTAATAATTTCAAGCTTAAATGTATTTTCAACCACTCAGTTTGAAGTGTACATCTTCCCCAACAACAACAACAACAACAAAAATATTGAAAAGCGAAGCACACTGTAAAGAACTCTTCCAGAACCTTAGAGTATTTAGGTCATGAGAGTGATAAAAGGTTAAAGGGACACAGTAATAGGCTTCAGTTTTTTCTTACAATTCTTAAGGTCCCACAGGAAAAGAACATCAGTATAAGAAGGTGAACACCTACACCTCTGGTAAAATAAAATTTTGCACCAAATGTCCTGGGGTTTTTGGTGTGGTTTTTGGTTTTGTTGCTTGGTTTTGGGTTTTTTGTTTGTGGGCTTTTTTTTTTATTATTTCCCACAGCTGTCAAGAATGCAAACAAGCACTAAATCAGACACTCTCCTGGTAGCTGACAGCAAGGCTCTCAAGTTTTCAATTGAATTTAAAGAGATATATTGTTATTTCTTCTAAATACAAAAGGCAGTACAACAAGAGATACCACCTTTCTGCTTTCCTCATATCTGAATTCTCCTCCTTTCAGCTTTATGCTTTTCAAACACCAATCTCACTAAATTCACGGGCTTATACACCACCAGACTACAGTGGTTTCCTACCAGTTCAACATTTCTATCAATTTTCCAACGTGCCTTAGACAGTGGTCATCATATATCCTGGGTATCAATGTGGCTTTAGTAACAATCCTGGCAGAACGAAGACTTCTCCCTCACACTGCAAAATGAGAAATGCTTCAATCAAACACAGCCCAGGCCAGTTGCCACCAAAGCAAATATGACTTTTATTACTCTTTTCAAAAGACTGGCTCTTTCACAGTAATGGTATTCACATCACCTTTAGTCCAAGCCCTTAAAAAAAAAAATAAGAGCGAAGGAGGACCATTAATATCAAAGTTCCAGAATCCTTTTATAGAATAAAATCTTTCCCCTAAAGTCTCTCCAAATAATCCATTTCACCAAATTATTTGTAAAGACACAGAACATCTGACACTATTTCATATGGTGAAAGCATGAGACACATCTTTTAGATGTTTGGTCATGTCATCCTGCTTTGTCATTCTTTCTAGACTCTTGGCCTCCTCACTATCTCTGTCTGACAAAGCTCTGCGCCACACCATCTGCATGCCAGACTCCTCCAGCTGCACTGAACCACGAACAGGGAAGTCCTCCAGCGGGTGTGCTAAGGCACTGTTCCTCTGATTCTTTAGTGAGTTGCTCCTGGATTCCACCCCCACCTTAAAGCAGTGGAATCATGCCTTTCACACAACTGGATTAAAGTACATTTCACTTCTGGGAAATGGCTATTTTACTCTTGGTTGGGCAAGAAAAAGGAGACGTTGGACACTGGAAAGAACTTGACCTATTTATCACAGCCTCAGTTTACTATAGGTCACAGACAGAAGAGCGAATGGTTTTAGCTGTCCCCCCAGCTGGTTAGAAAGGCTCATTTCCTGTGTGTTAAAAAAATAAAATTCCAGTATACTAAAATTCCTGCAAGAATTTTGGCATTTGTCTATACCTTCAGAAGTTTTTTCCAGCAGATCTTACTGACATAAAATTAATCAATAGACTAAAACCAATCATGTCCTGGTGCAAAGGCAAGAATAGCCATTCAAACCTAAGAGTCACCTCAGATGCCATCACAACCATCTGCCACCATATCAGGCCAAACACTGGTATAGCTGGCGGAGGGATAAGTTGCAGCACACAGATTGGTTATTGATAAGTCAGCACAATGAGGTTCTTCAGAGAAGGGAACTGAAAAAAGCATCTGTTACAGCATAAAGTAGAAGACATACAGACAAAGCTGGCTGCAGACTAAGTCAGCCATTTTTAATACCCATATTACCACACAAGGTCTTTCTGAAGCACACAAAACAAACTAGTAACTTCAAAAAAAATCTCACACATGCTTCTCTTATGCAGAAAGATGGAAATCCCGGAGTCTCGTGTACACGGCTAGCACTTAATCTCACTAGAATTAAAATTATAACTGCAACCTTAACTCGTTATATGACTTAGAACTAAGCCATCCTGGAGCAAGAAGGCAGTGGAAGGAAAGGCTTTGAGAACATTAATGTGAACAGAGTCTTTTGATACATAAAATGAAACAAAGTACCCCAAAATAACTTTTTTATTTGTACACAATTTTTTTATGATGTGGTCATTCATGAGTGAAGTCCAGGTCATACAATAATAGGGATGTTTCCATTCCACAGCTACAACCTTCGGTTACAACGAGTTCATCAATTATTCATGCATCAGGAATCCCAAATATACATCTATACATAACATGGATAAGTCATGGCATGATGCATTCAACAGAGATGAGTCAACATATTCAACAGCTTAAACCATGTATGGCAAAAGTTCTTCCTGTTCATTAATGACTAATATTACTCAGTCCTAATAAGCAAAGGCAAGGGGAAAAAAAGTTTGTGACAATTCACTGCTTTGTCCTTTATTTATTAAACAAGGGTTTCTTGAGTTCATGCTGTCTGCACAACATTATTTTAGCCCCGGGTACAGGATTTCTTGAGGTTTTGGATTTTGTTTCTTAACAAATTATTTTTTAAAAAATTTACAGCTGTAATAATCCAGAGCCTGGAATTCACTAAGCCTTGCTACCCTACCTATCACTTAAATAAGAATATCATCCTGCTAAATAAAATTGCAAGCAAAAAGACCTTATCACAGCATTTTACTACTGCGTCAAATTTTAATAAACTGCTATGAACATTTTCAAGCAGCTCCACATTAGCAACATTATGCAAACAACAAAGATAACCGGTGAACAAATTTGTAGATTCTGTTCATCTTGCTACTCTGATACAAAAATTGTAGGAATTGGTTATCAGAGATAAATACAGTGTGAAGATTCTAATTTTCTGTAGAAAAGTAGCTCAATCTCATAATAGAGCAGCATGTTTTGTTCAAATGGAGGTTGATACAGTGAGATATTTTAAAACTTCAAATGATCAGTCAAAAGTTTTACTAAAGGTTATGCTACATCTTGAGCTGCTATACATTTGTACACTCAAGTTCCCTGAAGTTGTGTTCTATTTACCAACTAAATTATATTTAAAATTTCTATTTTAAAAGGGTAATTTCCTATCAAAGCTGCATTGTAAAATATGCATGAAATTGTTAAATCATGCAGCTGTGCTACCCAGAGAAGAATTTGACTTTATTTAGTCACTGATATTACTAACATCAAATGGTACATTTTAAGCTGTGCATCAGAAAAGCAATTAAGCCTGACCTGAACTATGCAGTAACACTGTTTGACTCAGTTTGGGTGGTATGTGCTAGGTGGAGTATCTTTTTTTATCAGGAGCACTTCTCTGAATCAGACCTTAACACAGACTGACAAGTATCCAAGTAATCACAAAAACAGTTTCTTAGTGTTAATAGATGAACAGGTGGGCTTTATCATTCATAACAGTATTCTTTCCACAGCAAGCAGTGGGACAGAACATGAGCACACACCTCCACCGTCCCACTGCAAAATCTGGCTGTTTTTTCCAATCTGCAGAACTAGATCATTCTCTCCCACTGAGGCTACTATGGAAACAGGAACCTCCATCATGCAATGGGAGCACTAGGTCTTTAATTTTTCAAACCACCAAGCAAGATTTTCTGCAGCTCATCTGTCAACACACTTATTCCTGCAACATTTGGGTGACAAATGTGGTGGCCAAAAATTTACCACAGCCCATTTCCACTGCCAACCCATTCACTTGGCTTCAGCTAAAACACTTAAATTCAAAGGACTCCACAACTACTATTTTCTTCTATTTTAAATGAGTAATCTCTTAAATGGTTCTTAATTAAACCTTCTAGAATACCAACACTGCAGACTGAAGTCCTCTCTAGAGGCAGCATAGCAAGCTACAACAGCTTCCTGCATGGCAGCTCCTTGCATTTATCATCTATAAGCAGACAGGTTTTGCCTCTGGGGTAAGAGCAGATTTCAATAACTGTGTGGTCATCCCCTTCTTCTGAGCCTGACATGAAGAACAGCAATTACTTCCAGCTGAAAATAGACTGAGAGCTAGGCAGAGGTCATCAGCTTATTAGCTCAGCTCTAGGAAAAAACCCTTTAAGATGATCAGACTGCAGTACATTAGGATTTAACTACTTCACTTGGAAAACAACATGTATAACTAAAGGAAAAGGAAACGCAGCTGCTACTCACAAATGACAAGCAGTCATCTAACCATTACTGTTCGTTTATTCTTGCCATTTCCTAGTCGCTAACCATTTCTGATCCAGTACAACAGCTGTAATATTGTAAATAATGCATTAATGCTCAAGGGAGAGGTCTTGTTTGGGAGAACACACATTTTTACATAGCTAACTTAAATAATCTTTTTAGTTTTCTTTTTGTTATCTCAGTACTGATGATTTACAGATTTCACAGGAAGCCTCCTATCAGCCAAGGCATGACTGCACAACCAAAGAATCTCCATATTTCAGGGAAACATGTATGCCAATTCCTTGCTGGAAAATGTACAGATGTAATCTGGGAATGCTCAAAGACTCGGTGATGGGTTATTTTTTTTCATGATGTTTTTCTGTAGACAGTCTGCGTCCGCCGGAACCACTGCCTTATATGCAGAAACAATGGCTGTAACTTCCTATGACGCACAACATGCTACCATGCGTGCTTTCCCTTTAATTCAAGTTTTCCAGGCTGCTGCCCACTTTCTCTGATGAAAGGAAGGTCACTGTGCATGCTACTTTAATTCATTCCAGTGCTTGAGAACTTAAACTTCACATCTATAAAGGCTAACACTTCAGTGTGTGCTGCAAGGCAAATATTGCCATGGATTTGGGCCAGAAGAAAGAATATGTTTGGGTGTGGTTTGTTTTATTTTGTTGTTTGTTTTTTTTGTTTGGTTTTTTTTTTTAAGAGCTGATGTTTTAACAAGATTTTGAAATATGCCGCCCAAAAGTATATTTGTCTCTGAAAGCTTCCTCTTTACTACACTACATTTAAAATAAAGAAGCAAGGAAGTTCAGGATTTACCTGTCATGATCATTAAATGATTCCAGAAGGTAAGGAACATCAAAAAAAAGCTACCAAATAAAATCAAGACCTTTCAACCTATAATAAAGAAAGTTTTAATACAATATAATTTTCACTGATTACTATCATAATAAATGCAATATTTCATTGTATTCTGCACTGGTATATATTTAAAATAATGTTCTAGTAATATATTCCAGTGGTTGCCATTTTAATGCAATGTAGAAACAGTCAACCCATGATGAAGACTCGTCTACTATGCCACTGTTATCTACTTCAAAAGACAAAGAAAGTAACCCTATCACACTTTAATACATAAGCTATCCAACACAGCAAGGATGAACAGGTTTGAGAAGTTACAGGTTTCAAAATTTTTCAGCCTCACCAGAATTTTAATATGCTAACTAAAATCTGAACCTGTGAAAGAGACATTCACAAACAAGAAGCAATATATGACAAATTCCACTGATGTATTAAACAAAACACACAGATAAATTTCATCACTAGTTGTTCACCGTATAAGCTTCTAAAATCAAATTAATACCATTCCTTTCCTGTTTTGTTTTGGTTTTTTTTTTTTCCCCTCTCCAGACAGGATTCTTACCAATTCTCCTTCTAATTATCTATTCTCCTTTCCAGACTACCATGTCAATACTATATGTTTTATTTAAGTTATAGTGCAGGGTACTTACAGTCCCAAACTAATAGGTCAGGCAAACAATGCCTCTCAATTCAGCTATTCGACTTAAGTATTTTGTTAAATCAGTGTTCTGTAACCTGGTTGGTTGTTTTCTCCTAGGACTTCTACAAGTCACTATATTCCACATTAGCAAGACAAAACAAAGGGGCAGGTAAAATTTCATAGTACTTTGTCATTCTAAAAATGAGTGAAGTACTGCAGCCTCTGAAGTGCTGAGAATGAACTGTGAAATCTAACACCTAACAATTACTTGTACAAGTCTACCACAGTTTCATTAAGCAGAACAGAGGAGGACAGTCCCTCAGATCACAAACAGGTGAAAATACAGCTTTGGCTTGTCTCCTGAAAGTGAGGGAGGCACTAGTGAAGACAACAAACCAATTTGTCTATTTGATCCTCAATCATTTCTAAGATGAAATGAAGGAAAAGTAAAGCAACTCATCAAAACATACTGTTTTACTTCAAATGTAACTATTAGTTAAGTAATATTTGTTATCAAGTAATAATAAAGTTATTACTTATTGTCATAATTCTTTCTGTCCCAGTGCCTCTGTTGCTGGTTGCATTTCAGAGGTGAAAGAATCTCAGGGTGAAGGCTAGTTCAGCATACCCCAGAACTACACAGACAGAACAGCTGTTGCAGATTTAACCTAAGAATCCTGCCACCAACGTTTCACAGAGTTCTGGCCTTATTACTTGTAATAGAATTTAAAACAAATAAACTAGTACTATCCTTACAAGAATGGGGGATCAAGGAAAAACAATTAATAAGGTATCAATTTTATTTACAGAAGCTTCTGTAAATAAAATTGATATGAAATTTCACTCACAGAATGAAACAAATCTTGGATCTGAATGACATAATGTGAAGAAAAAAAACCCCAAAACTCTAAAAAATGAGCTCAAAACCAGGAGGTAACAAATAAGCTGTGGCACAGAAATACAGGTAAATATCTAAAGTTAATTCTTGACACATTTCCCCCCCCCCCATCTTTAGGCTTGACTGAACATTATGACTGATCATTTGCATCTGTTGTATATTCAAAATCTAGTCTCCTCTGGCATTAGTGAGTGAAGCCTTCCAACAGCAATGTGTCCACACTGTTTGGGCTACCACTAGTACCCCCAGATTCAAGTCATAGGGAACCAAAGCCAAGACCTTCTTTGTCTTCAAACCTAGGACGTACCTCTCTGGCTGATTTGATACAGGAAGGTTTGGTGACTTTTAGGCAGACCACAGGAAAGCTAAGAATAGAGTCAAACATTCACAACATTTTTACTCTCTTTTCCTTGCTGTTTCTCATAACATCATCCAAGATTGAAGCTTTTCCATTTTTTGGCAGTTAGAACACTTTTTAGATAATTTAAATACCAATCATTATGAAAAGTGTTCAGAGTTTTGTAAAGAAATAGACAGCGGACTTTAATTTTAGTTTAAAACCATTACATATCTATACACACATTTTTAGAAATATATGTAGAGAACACTCAGCCACTGAAGACTGGCAGATTTTATTGTGGAGTTCTACCTAACCTGTATTTTGACTTAGGGGTGCTAGCTTTTCTTCATTTTTAAGAAGGAAAGAAAACTAGAAGGGGGAGAAAAAAGTCACACATCATCTACTCTAAAACAATCTAGAGAAGCCATGCAACTTCATGAAAACATGAGGGAAATAGCATTAATGGAAAGGACTTTTTAGAAGTAATATCACTGGTTATTATGCCTGTTCCTTAATGAGTTTCTTCAGGCTGGATGCTGAAGGGACCATATGAGATGGCAGACTGGTTAGACATAGAATCAAAGTTGCTGCAGCCTTTGTGCAGAGATACAAAAGATGCCAGAATCTGGGAAGAGGAGACAAGCTGTCAGTCAAAGCTGAAAGCAAAGAACAATTTCAATAAAGCATTGGTTAGAGGGAAAAAAGACAAAACACTTTGAAGCTGCATTAGGGCCCATAGCAGAACAGGTTAGTTCAAACTCCCAGAAAACTCTTCGGGTAGATTAATACTTTCAGTTTAGTACATCACAGTCCAGTCTAATAACGAACAGAAATATGGCATCTAACCACAAAAGCTTGTCAGGTTATACAACAGTGTAAAGAAATCTTTCTCTTGCATGCACTTACATACCATTTCCCAGAAAACACTTAAACTTTCCCTGACATCCTAATGTGGAGTTACGTCCACTGTTAAGCACAAACAAAACACACACATGCAAAAAAACACCACAAACTGCAAAAACTATTGTTTTCAGAAGCACTCTGGCAAAATGTTATCTAGCACTTGACTCCACTTGTGCCGCAAATCCAAACTTTAAGGTTTTGTTCACAGCCTACTGCTATGAATGCAGGTAACAGATTCATTACTGTCTGCCCAAATCTGCAGTAAGAATGAAACACTAAAGTGACTGAGCAGTTTAAAATACAAAACAAAACAAACAAAAAAGAAAAAAAAAACAAACAAACAAACCACACCACAACCAACGTTTCTCCTCTTGTAAAGCTGAGAAAAACTCCCTTCAGTTACTTGAAGCAGGTGTTTCATGCAAGCAATAACTACGACTTGTGAACAGGCAAAGGCATGGATTTACCAATGGTGGATAATGTCTGACCCATCTGATGGTCTTCTGCGACAAGGTGACTGGATCTGTGCATGAAGAGGAGCAGAGAACACCAGTTACCTCAATGTTAACACGGCTTTCAAGCACTCACTCTCACTCACAGTATTCTTGTGCTTATATAGGGACTTTACTCTCCGAGTAAGTGGGTGGACAGATGGGTGAACAACAGCAGGGTTCTATCCCAGGATCATCCTGTTTAACACTTTCATCAATGATCTGGAGAACATGACAGAATAAATGGGGTTTTGTCAAGTGTGCAGATGGCACCAAACTGGCAGAAATCAGTCAATGCACTGGAGGGTAGGATTGCCATCTAGAGACACCTCAGCGGGCTAGAGGAAAGGACTAACAGAAACTTCATAAAGGGACAAATGGAAAGACCCGCAGCTGGGAAGACACTCTTGTACCAGTGGAGGCAAGGACTGACTGGGAACCAGCACTACTGAAAAGAACCTAGTGGACAGGGAAAGGGTCAACAGCACACCAGTCAGCACCATGCCTTGCCAGCAAAGAAAGCCAACAACACCCTGGGCTATATAGTCCCAGGAGCAGAATCAGAAGAGCAAGAGAAGTAACCCCCCCACCCTACACTCGGAGCATTTGTTAGACCTTATCTAGATCCCATGTCCAGTCTGGGCTGCCAGTATACAATAGACATCAATAAACTGCAGCAAGTTTGGCAAAAAACTACCAAGACAGTTGGATGCTGAAGTGCTTGCCTGGTGAGGAGACGCTGAGGGAACTGGCATTGTTCAGCCTACACAAGAGACAGCCTTGGGAGGACTAAACAGCAGCCTGCTGGGGTTGGAAGATGGATTAGGAAGGGCTATTAGCTACCAACACATAAACATTTGGAGTAAAAGTGAGGCAGCAATGCTTCTCTGCTGTGCAGCAGTCATTCTGTTCTCTGCTACATGACTGAGGTGCAATCTCCTAAGACAAATCATCATAGAACAGTCTCTTGGAAATAAAACTCAAATTGGTCAGACTTCGTGCGCTTGCCTCCTGTGAAATCAACCTGACAAAAGACTCACAAAAAAGACTCCAAAACAAAAAGCCGTCAGCAATTAACAGTGAGATTCACATGGGTGCTATAGAGAGCCACAAACATTCTTTATATTTCAAGTACCACCTCCTAGAACACTGCTATACAGCTGGGGATTCACAGCCAAGCACACATTGGTCCACTCTCAGACATCAGGAGCTCCTAAAGTATCACCAAAAGTCTACCTTTTCTTTCTAAAGTAGTTTGCGCCCCCCCACCACCCGAGTCCAAGTTCAAACCACAACTGGGACTTCTTGCCCAACACACCTACCTGAAAAAAGTTATACTTTTCAGCTCTGCTGAGCCCCTGGTGGGGCATGTGGCAGAGCCTGATGATGGAAAAATGATGACAAAGCTACTGCAGCCCACCTATAGCTCAAGTGGAATCATCCAGCTTTTTCATTCTCCCTGTACTGCAGAGTAGCACCTCTGAAGACAGACGTTATTGGAGAATTCCTCCTCCAGCTTACCAAGAGAGACTCTCCTGAGCACTAGCTGCCCTCACTGCTCGAGAGGACAATAACTTACCCACCTAAGCACAACTGCACCTACTCCCAGCAGACTCAACTCCCCCCTCCCCGCCCCCAGCAATCACAATAGGCAGCAGAGGACCCCTCAGGGCTCAGCACTTAGCCCTCCCCTTGCCACTCACTGCATGCACCACACCTGGGCAACGGCAAGCCACAAAAATGTAGTCAGGGCTCATGGGAAATCACAAGTATTTATTAAATTCTGCTATTTCTGTCTTTGGTATAGAAAATTAGCCTTAAATCAGACAAAATTTTCACCCTGCTCTGAGTTGTCTTTAGTTATAATTTTATATAATGAAAAGAATACTTGGGCAAAATTTGTGCAAATCACCCATGAATGTAGAAGTAGAGAGAGTAGCAATCAAGGCCCATGACTGGGCTGGTGGTTGCCATCTGTTCTCCATTCATTGCATTAAGCCAAGGGAAAATGGCATTTTCACCAGTATAGAGAACAAAAGGGGAGGGCTCAGCAGATTTCTAGCTCTAAGAGGGATTTTTGCACGTGTTCGCATCTGTATCTGTTAAAAAGATGCTCTTGTGTTTCCCCAAAATGACTTAAGATATTATCATAGATGCTGACCCTGCCTATCTTTAACACTAAACAGGGTAGGGCTTTGCCACCTGGATTGTTTAGATTGTTTGTTGTTCTGCTGTTACTATGCGCACTACAGTGAAATGTGCTTTTTCTGCCAGGTTATATGCAAATTTGCAACAGCATATGACAAGTTAAGAAAGGGCATATAGAAAAAAATACCTCCTACAGATAGAACCTGTTTCTGTCTTGAGTTCTGCCCCTGCACATACTATTTTAGTAACATTCCTGCAAGAAACCAGAGGACTCTAAAGCACATGTTCATCTTGCAGTGACCTCTCAGAATTAAATCCTAGTGATCAGATGTTTGAGAATTCATGGAATTTAAACTATTCAGATAAAGGGTTTGGTCCTGATTTCTATCAACAGAAATAAGGGTAGAGACTTCCTTCCACTTATATTTCCTCCTGAAGCATATTCTCAGCATTTTCCTTCACCTTAATGCTTAGCCTGGATATTTTCCATTCTTTTTAATAAAGATTAAAACAAAAGCAAACAAACAAACAAAACCCCAACCCTTTTGCTCAATGCTGCAGACACTGCTGTTTTGATGTAACATAAAATGGTTTCCTGGAACTCAAAAGCTTGCTATTCCTAGGTGTTCAATGATGCACCACCATGGCTGCACCACCACCATTTTCAGTTTCTCTCCCAATATTTTCAGAACAGTCTGGTAGCTGGGACTCCCATGATCTGACATGAATAAACTTAAATGAAAGCTCTGTCACTCCTTCACTTTCCTCCGCACGTTGGTCAACAGGGTAAGGGCAAGACATATGCTGTAAATGCTGTAGCTCCATTACAGTACCTTACAGCTTTGCCAGTCAAACCTGCAACTTGTGTTGTAAATAGTGAATCAATGGCTGTTCTAAACAGCTCCTAAAAAGCCTACCAGATATGGGTGTCATGTAAGTAGGTGAATACTCAGCTGAAGTCTCTCTTTCATGCCGGATGCAGTCTTTGTTCAACACTTGCAAACAGTTCACAAATTCAGAAAAATCAGCCTATTAATAACAAGATGGCAAGCAGGAAATGGGACTAAAATTACTACGTGAAGAACACATGTAAGGCTCGCTCTTAAGAGGATGAAATCGCAGTCAGCAGAGTAAGATTCCTCTAATCTCCTCTGTGGTCCTGGTTGGTTTTGACTAGTAGAGGTTACGTTCTTAGCAATACCCAGTCACCTATTGTATTTGTGCATATATTTCATTTACCACCATTTATCTCAGTTAACAGAAAAGAGGTTGGAAGAAGTAGGAGACAAAAAAAGAATGCCTGGTAAGATGATTTGTCTCTTGTGTCCTTGATGCTTTCTTTTCTGCCAACATGGTGTCTCAACGGAGCATGAGCATACGTGAAAGAAAGCGTGACATTACACACTTAGGCCATCAAGCCACGTTGCACTCCAGGAAGAACGTCATCCATGATGGAATAACTGCTTAGATTAGAAGGCCCATAAGACAGGGACTATTTAATTTCTCATTGTCTATAAAACGTTTAATGAGGCAGGGACCCAACTGGTACCAGATTTTAGCAGTTTTGTGAAGCCTATAGCATAGTAGTATGTTATATTCTTTGTTGCAGTTACATGCAATTCTATGTTGGGGTTTTTTTGAACACTGCTGTAAGACTGCAGCATCAATCAGTAAATACAAGTAAGCTGAACAAGCATTTTGAATATCTGATGCTGTACATTTAGTCCTAAGATATTAGTAAGTCAAACCTACAACAAACCAGGTTATCATAATATTCATTATATTTTTTCACAGCTTTGCTGTGACTGCTCTGTGCTGCTGCACTATAAAGGAAGCTGTTTTTACCAGCATACCTTATCTGAACTATCTTTGGTGTCCCTTTTTATCAGTTCTGGCTCCAAATCCCCATCAAATTTGAGGATTATTTCCAAACAGAATCCCAAAACCTACAAAGTAAGTCATAATAAAATAAGGAATTATCCAGCAATTAGGGTTCTTGATACCTAATACTATCCCTTAAACCAGTAATTTCCTGTGTGAAAACAAACTGTTGAACTTTGCTTCCCTAAGACTCAAAACAGGTTTTCTCCTAAGGTGATGGTTTAAACTGTAGTTATCAGAGTAATCAAAACAAATATACAGGAACACTGGATTCTTGTTCTCCTTTATAGCTGATCAAAAATAAATAGTTTCATAAAATTTCTGTATTTTATTTCCTCATTTGCATTATCATACATGTTTCAATGCAATGGCCCTTTTGTTATTTATCATCTATTAAACTAGAATAACGGTATATTCCAGTGAAAGTGTACAAACTTTGGAATGTTTTGGTTACGTGTTTACTCATTTTAGTATCATCCTGGGACATTAGTTTTTAAAAATGAATTTATTTTTTTTTTTCATAAATATCCAACACTGCAGAAATAGTCACTGCAGAAAACAGGAGTTTCCACAGGAAGACTGGATTGATTTGTGGTTTGAGAATGACTGCCAGAATATTAAAGCTTGTTTGCAGTAGCTACTGAAATTCCCTGTAAGCCATGGTGAAGTTCACCGACAAACTTGCAACCTAAGAGTGATACAAGTAGGCTTAAGGTGAGACTGAAGGCACCCTGTGTATGACACAAGCATGTTGATTTTAGCAGTCAACAGAAGGAAAACAGACAAATAGTGAGCACAGGTGACAGAGCTGGAAATCTAATCCAGAGTTCTTGGGTCCCTTCCAGTATCTTCTTCACTAGAACATACCGCTTCTAACAAACATGGACCAAAATGTGATTAACAAGCTATTAGCAAGAAAATTATTTGGCATCTGTGGAAACAAGCATAATGTTCAATGCTATTTCAGTTGTGTCCTGTGATAGGACAAGAGGAGATGGTAGCAAGCTAAAACACAGGAAATTCCACCTCAATATGAGGAAAAACCTCTTTACTGTGAGAGTGACAGAGCCTTGGAACAGGCTGCCCAGAGAGATTGTGGAATCTCCTTCTCTAGAGGCTTTCAAGACCTGCCTGGATCTGTTCCTGTGTGGCCTGCCCTAGGGGTTCCTGTGATGGCAGGGGGGTTGGACTCAATGATCTCCCGAGGTCCCTTCCAACCTTACCATTCTATGATTCTGTGATTCTATTTATGAATATTTCTATTTATTTATAATTTTGAGATTTAAACCAATCTTTTGGTTTAATCTTGATTAGTGTTTATGACAGGCTGATGAATGATCATGAATTATTTTTTATCAACAGCCACAGCTATTCAAGAATCTCCAGAGTGAACAATAACCTGACATTATCCTTAGTCTGGTTTTCTAGAAAGGGGACAACTAAGTGATCAAGATATATCACTGTTTGTCTGCACTCACCCCAGAAACTTTGGTATTTCTGGCCATATTCAGCCAAGTTTGAACATGGAGTGTACATCTTAAAGACAGGTGAATTTTTACAAAATTCATGGAAGCGGGCAGAAGAGAGAGCCTCAAATTAGTGCCCTAGGAGAGACTGGCAAGCAGCATTCAGCAATTTTGTATTCTGGTTAGAAGTAGATAATGAGTCAGTCGGCAGAGGGCTTGAGACCAAAATAGTCAGCACACATGCCATCACTAGTCTATGGGATGCTGAAAAGAATGCAAGAGAATCAAAGATTATTTTGGTGTTATTAGGTTATATATGTACACAAGAATATAAACCTACATGAAAATCTCAATGCTTATATAGAGCTTTTATATTCCTTCCATAGGGGCAAGACTATGCTAAGCAATTTTTCTGAGAGGAAAAACAGAGATGATCCCATCTTCAAAGATTTCCTAAACTAGAAAATCACAGCAGCATTGCAGATATCGCTGTCTGGGTTAGAATGAGATAAATAATGAAAAAGTAAAGATTGCCAGTAACAATCATTAATTGCTATTTCTACTATATCACTGTATATTCTAATTCCTTTTTTTCACCTTTCGTTCTGTTTTACACAAACTGCTGCAAAGTTTTATAAAATAAAAGCAAGTAAGTCAGCAAACTTTTCACTTCTCTTTTTTATTCTGTGTAAATAAACTTGAACTTTAACCACAGGAACTTTCACCTTATTTGGCCTTCAGATAACTTTTTTTCAGTTTCACCAGCTCACTCCCAGAGAACCTTTGCAGTCAGTCAGGAAGCATCTAGAGATTATGACCTCTCAGTTGCTTTGATGCGCTGCAGAGCTAGTACCAGTGGCAAAGAAAAGTAGTTCTTACTCTATTTTTAATCAATTTCAGGGAAAGAGCATTTTTTTAAAGGGACATTATATGCCAGTCTTGTCTTTTTCATAGGCTTGACTTCCAGTGAGTACAATGGGATGCTACATGAGCATAGAGCTGGATCCTTCCATGTAATTCACAATACGCAGGACTTTTTTTTTAAATCAACTTCATACAGGAAACTAAGATGGATACAGACCAAACGGGAAATGAAGCAGTGTAAGTCTGCCCTTACATACCATACCTCTCTGACTATTGTTGCTGTCTTACCAGAGCAACGATAAACCCCACCTTTCCAGACTGTTGTTTCTCCCACATCTCACAGATCCACATTTATTGCCTTGTGCTCTTTGCCTTACGTTGCAACAGTTATGGATACACAGAATTAGGGCAATGTCAATTCTTCTCCAGGTAATAACCTTGTTGTTTTAAAATCTCCTTCACTATAGTCTCTGTGCCCCACATGTAGGAATGGATTGTGCAGTTGGTTCATGTGCAGAGCTCTCATTGGCATCACAGGGACTATCATACATAGTTCCTACGCAGGATCAGCTTGCTAATCCTGAGGAAAATGAGAAGAAATCTGTATCTGTGTGATTTTTCTTGCTGCTGGATAACAGCCAAAATAGAAATCTTAGTACTGCTACTGTTTTCTTTGATCAATTCAATACTATTTCAGGATAGAAGAATGTACCATAAGCAAGTTTTTTTCTTCTGATGTGAGGAAGCCTTCTTTCTCACAGATGTGGTGGGCTAGTTTACCTAATGCATGCCTTTAAATATAGAAGTGGTACAAATTCTGAAGATGATTTGTGGAGAAAATTCATGCATCAGCAGAAATGCTTTAAACATACCATTGATATGCAAGTTCTCACAGTATTGCCCCTGAGTGAAAACAGCAGAGTTGGTAATAAAAACATCAGTCTTCATGGAGAATGAATAGTTCTTGGTATAAATATAGCATATGGCACGTGTTCAGCAGTTTCAGGAAGTAAGTCAAGGGGACCACTCACACTATGAAAAGTTTGGCCTTTTTCAGCTTCAACTTCTAGTCTTGACTCTAGAGATTTGTGAAATCTTCCACCTGCATTTGCAATATAGTGCATCAGAGGTTTGTCCTCCTACTGTTCCAGGTCTTTTCTTTTTATCAGATTTTGGGGTTTTGCCCTAATTTCTCACCAATACCCTGGCCTTCCTACCTAGGTCAGTCTGTTACTCTGTTTCATATCATGAAGAAACACCTCTCAAGTCCGGAACTGACCCACTTGGTCCCTGTCTCTTATACCCACATGCCCGTCTGCTGACACTCAGCTCTGCACTCTCTCCTCGTGGCTAAGGCAATATGGAAAGTGCTGATAAAAGGATTAGCTTTTAGATTAATCCCAGCCAGCAGCTTGCAAGCATACAGTATTCATGCATACCACCAGGAAGGCTGGGTCCCTGGAGAGAGATATATCTCACCTAGATATTGCTATCTCAAAGTGGACCAATTAGCCCAGGTTTGTCATCCTGGCTTCTTCTGTGTCAATGGAGAAAGAAACAAAAGTCATCTGAGAGAGGAAAATCTGTCCACCTATCTTAGATGCCTTTTTTAGGAGGGTACCTCATACACCTCCCTTCATGGACACTGGATGCCTGGTAGTAAGATAGCTAAAATTAGTCACTACGAGGTTAAAAATGGAACAAGTGGAAACTTACACACTTCCAAGAGGAATAAGAATAAGCATCCTAGGAAAAGAGGAGGTTGTGTTAAGGATAGTTCTTGCATTACTGTCAGTGATTGCATCCCTAGATCTAAACCTTTAGAGCTGGACAGCAGAGGAAATAAACAACACACAGTTCATTGGAACTGCATGGGGTGGGTGTACACACATTAAAAGAAACTGAAAAAACATATGGTCCATGGGAGCCAGCAAAGCCATCTGCAGAGGAAGTGTACAAGAAAGCATGAGAAGCAGTAAGCGGCAAACACTCCCGAAGAGCCGCGCGTGTCTCACACAGCAGCACATGTGACACAAACCACATGAAAGAGTCCCGGCGCTCTCTGCCATCAAAACTGCCAAAACAAGCAGACACAGGGCAAGCAGGAGCAACAATGTGGTCACAAGCACACACTGCAGATACCCTGAAGAAGGGGAACGTCTGAACTGCAACAAGCAATCAGAAAATCACAGTGCAGCTTTGAACCCCAGAAGTAATTTTTGCTACTCAAAGCCTGGGTCATAGGGTCTATTTGCTGATGCCTGAACTACACTGTAAGATCTTTGTGTTTGGTTCATGGCTGGGAGTTCCAAGCAGAGCTTAACAAATCCAATGTGATAATAATGGCCTTTCTTGAGACAGAAGCCTTGCAACACCAAACCAGAAATAATGTTAGAAGCCGTGTTTTCATGCTAGCTCAGCACATCTAATAGTTCTACTTGAAAACACACAAAAAAGTCAATCATACTTTTGAAAGCCTGAGAAAAAAAAGCAGCAAGGTTTTTTGCTTTGTTTTTTTGTTTAGTTGGGTTTTTTGGGGAGGTGAGAGGGGTGTCAGTTCTTACACTGGATGCTCTTTCACCTGATCCTGATGATCAGATCCAGCTTATCCACCTGAAAGTACTGCTGCTGTTGTTGTCCTGGTGTTACCATGGAAGGAGAATTTGGTATCAAGGTGAGGTTTTAATTGCTACGGTTTTAACAGAACTTTCTGAAATAAAATAGTAAAACTAGTTGGTCTTTAGAAGATACAGTACCTTTCTTTGCAGTCTTCATGAACTTTAGGATTTGATATTAAAATCCCTATGTGACTTGACAGTAAGATGATCTGCCAGAATACTCCAATTAAGTTCCCGCAGGAATAAATCTGTCAGATTTACTGTGTAGTTAAATAGAGTGTAGTTATAAAACACCAACACTAGGGAAAAAATCTTATTTGCCACAGCCTCTACTGCTATTTTTGCACATAACTAATTCCTGTATATTTCCTTTCCTGATTCTACATGCTCTTGTGTAGGAACAGAATTAGTTCACAGTAGTACTCCTGGAAAGTCTCTGCCAAGATCCCACACAATTACTTGAGAACATGTCCTTAGCCTATCATTATGAGAAGTCCCTTGTAATTCATTCTGCTCATATTTTATTAAGAGGAAAATTCAGCATTTAATAACTCCTTATCTGAACTGGCTTTGCTTTGTGACATGATACAGGATAGGAAATTATACATTTACAAGTAATAAAAGAAATTCTGAAGATGACTGAGCCCTTGTTTTTGTGCTTATTTTACTGATATGTCATAAAGCTAAAAGAAAAGCTTAACTCTTGCTTTTCCTCAAAGCTTAATTTGTGAGACAAGTTTTCTCATTAAGGCTTAAAAGAAATATTATACCAGTCTGCTCAGTGGCACTTCTCTCTGTCAGTGCTGCCTGCTCTTTCAGTCATTGCACAGGTAGGGACCAGGGCACCTGATGCTCAAAGAGAATCATGTCTTCAAGCATAGTTTATGGGTTATAGTCAGACTGCAAAGATAAGTAACATTTAAAACTAAATGCAGAGCTTTAAATGTAGCAGAATGTAGGGTTTAGAACTCTCCAGAGTCTATTTTTCTGAAATCAAAGAAATGATATAATGTTTACTTCTGTTAGCTGCCTAGCTGAATAAATGCTGAGGTACCTGTTTCTATCCGTTATGCAGATAGGTACTCCTAAGGTCATACAAAAATATTAACTACAGACCTCTGCAGCTACTGAGTAAAATTTCAGTAAGATTTTAGTTAGAAGAAAAATCTGCTCTTTCAAATAGCACAATACCACTTCAAAAATACCCAAACCTCAACACATATCAAAACAAAACAAACAAAAAAACCCCAACCAAACAAAAATCATTAAATCACCACAGTTCTGAGGTTCTCCAATGCATGCATGTCTGTGGTCAGTGAGGTAAGTATTAACACCTGAGCGAAGCAAGAAAGCAAAAATGGTCTTGTGTACTGCAAATCGTGTACACAGGAGAAGACTACATTCTGTAGACTGTAGCTAAGTTTATACCATTTAGCAACCTAACCTGAACCCCACTACGTTTTTCTAATGAAGCGCTATTATGAATTTTATTTAGATGTTCCAGATTCTCCTCATGCAACATCACCTGTCAGAGAGCCAAGCAGAACAAGATGGCCAAAAGGAAAGCATCATTCTACAAAGAGCTACTTCATCATCTCATTAATTATGAGGGGATTAATGACTGGACAGGATAGTAAGCAACTGGTGAGAGTACAGCAAAGGGGAAGTTTACACTGCTGAGAAACCTGACAGAGTGATTCAAGTTCCTGATTCGTGAGATATTCTCTAGTATCATTACCCATAAGTGGATCAAAATTGAGGCCAGTATAAACAGGATGTTGAACTAGGATTAAGCTCCATAGAACCACCATAGATGTGTTTTTGCAACACTCCTTCCTCTTTTCCATCCACGGTAGCCAGATGCTGGACCCGTATTTTTATCAGGCTTTACAAGTTCTCTGGACTAAATAGTCTCACAACCCATGCAGAACATATTTCCTAGGCCAGTGATAACTTTTAGAGTTGTTGGCTGTTTCTGAAAACACTGTAAACTTTACAGTGCTAGCTGAAGAAGCGGCATACTGGTGTGCATGTATTTTTACAAGTTATCTTGTTTTCCTTCCTTTCCTTTTCCACAGTTGATGACAGAACTTAGTTTGCATCTTTAATACCAGTATTCCATGCATGCAGTAGACTATACTAATACCAGCTCCTGCATGCATGCTTATATTTATTTGTTCCCAAAAGAAATCTTTCCTGGCTTGCACCTGGGATACAGTGATTGTTCTCTCACCCAATATAAGGTTGTTGATCCCTTCACAATGACCTAAATAATGCCAGTTTGTCCTTGTTGGCATACCAACCAGGTGCAGGTCTCTAGATCTGTTTGTCTCCCCAATCAGTTCTGCCAGCTCTTCCCTAGACTTTGTGCAGAATATGTCCACATCCTCCATCAAAGCCTTAGCTTTGATGTCCAGGAACCACACCAGAGCTGATCCTGCATTCTTCTCCTCCTTCATGTTTACATTTTTAACTTGATGCCCTTACAATGTAACATGCATTCAGGCATGGATGCGAGTCAAACCACGGTCAAGGATTTCTGCCCCAAATTCAGAGTTTTCACATTTTGCGGCAGCTGACCTAAAGAAATGTCTCTTTACTCAATGTTATATTAAAACATTAGTCCTGAGTGGTTAGAACAGTATCTATTATATTTGCAGCAATATCTTGCATGCTACTTTGAAAGATTAAAAATATACAAAATCTGAGTAAAACCTCTGACAGCAAATTATCTGTGCAACACTAAGATTCTGTAGTGGAACAATAACCATTTTCATTGTCCAGAGTCCACTCTCATGAAACAAACAAGGAATCTCCTTTTAGCTCTTGCCATTGGCAATGAAAAAATAGCATTTTTCAAATAAATATGCACAAAATGGCCACACTGTGGTCTGACCCAAAATCTGAGGCAGATTTGAATCTCCATTTTTGAAAGACTTCCAGCTACATCTGAATTGATACTCCTAAAATATCCAGTTTGGAATAAAAAACCCAAAACAAACCAGTCACAGTTTCAAAGAAAGTGCTGTGCATATGATTTAGTTCTAGAATAAAACACATTTTTTAAAACAGCAATCATTGATGTTGGCCGAGTAGAGAAGAAATATTGTCAAGATAGCATTCATTATGACTTTTCATATTTGACTATTAAATCATATTTCTGCAATTATTTCTTTTGCATGCAGATACTACAGTCTTATACAGGATTATTGAGCTTCAGACACTGTACGAAAGCATGCAGATGACCAATACATTAGGCATCCTATTAGCCATCAAATGTTCAATCCTTATGTGTTTGCATAGCAATATATTTCCAGGAAATCAGCCATAAAGCCTTGTCCCAGTGTCATCAGGTCAAAGTTTCTGAATTTAGTGGACTGAAATCTCTGTTGGGAAACTTAAGCAAAGTTTAACTAACCTTTCACATTATAAAATACATTATTCTTTTTATTATTATTTGGGCAATATTAAACATATATTTAGATCTCATATATGAGGCTAAAACATATCCATAAAGCTACTTAGCATTTGTGGAGCTAAGAAGCAAGAGCCAAAAAAGAGGAAATGGGAGAGGGAATCTGAGACATATAAGAGAGGAAAATAACAAAAAGAAGGAACAGAGAAAGACAAGAGAGGGAGAAAGACATAAACAAAGACCATACTACTTCTGCAAGAGAGTGAAGTACTTCAAAAAGGGAAAGAGGGAGGCATTATTTACAACCAAGATATTTTCATAGACAAGAAAAAAATAAATGAGTCACAGTGACACAACATGATGGAATTTAATCCAGCTGTTTGTGTCCTATGGCAACCCCAGATAAGCAATATCAGAAAAATGAATTGGGAAATCCAGATGGCAATAAATATTATTCTCATCAATAAAGAACAGATGCCAAAAGTACTTCTGACATATAAATATTACTTTACTGTGTTTCTATCCTTTGGGTATTACACTTTAAAGGCTTGACAAGATACTTTTGATCTCTTTTTTGTTACTTCACATGCTACTCTTTTTTGTGTACTTATGTGACTGTATTAATCCCATCCTGCAGATTAAGTAACATGTAGGAAAATCCTTTATTTTATAACAAATACTCAAATCTAGTGGCTTTAAATGGTACACAGGAGCAATTTTCAACAAACACTATCTTTTTGTAAAGTGTGATAGCACAGTAATTGTGTAGCACCATTCTGGAATCCAAATACTTTAATGGACATTCTGGTCATTTTTTGATCTCTTTGGAGCCCTCCAAACATCTGTTGGGAAAAGACAATTTTCCTCAACATTATGTGATAAACTAAGGAAATACCTTCTCTTGTGAAAGCTAAAAAGTACAAACTACATTGAAAAAACAACGCCTCTCATTTAATCAAAATCAGAATTTATAGTTTTATAAAATTATACTTAAAGAGGATTTTAGTAAGAAAATAAAAAACAGCTCTGACCAAATTCAAAACTAACCATGTTTTACATTACGGAAAGGAGGAAAAGTATCAGCTACTTTATCAGCTACTGGAAAAGTATACACTAAGCTAAGCTAATATCTCTTCACATTTGCTTCAGAAATAGCATTGGAAATTTTCTTCCCTGCAATGTTGTTGAAGTACTTGTATTTATTATTCTGTTAGCAATAAATTTAAAGGATAATTGGCAATTATTAAAAACTTTGAAAATGCATATGCAAAAGTACCCCGCAAATTAAGACTGAGCCAACCTAAGCTCTGGTGTTTCCTAACATTTCTAAGGTATTCAACTTTATAACTCTAGAAGTGTTGACATATGGATAAAAATCAGTACATTGGTAGCTAATGTGTGGATGCATCGTGTTCTTCCAGGCATGAAAATAAACCACTTTCAGAATGCCCTCATTTATCCATCATGTAAATCTTTATCATAAGCCTTATTTTAAGGGGCAAGTAGGCATGAAGAGGTGCTCCATTTCAGCACCAAATGTAAAAATTCAGTGTAAGGAAAAATAGCTGCCTGTGCCACTCATGCAACTAGAGAAGAGGAAGAGTACTGCAGTTCCTAAATTAACAGCTCCTATAAGAGACAGAAATGTGCCTGGTAGTTAAGGCAAAATATTCCCGTGGAAAGCTAGAAGACTTTCAGTGGAAGCTCCCAAAGCTAGCACATTGTACCAGTTACAATGAAACAAGACACCTCACTGCTTACAGTGGTGATGGCTGGCATTCTTATTGAAAGATGGGTAAAATAATAAATCACAAACTGAGAAATTATCATCTGCATCAGAAACACTTGTTTAAATAATAAATCAAACCAGAAATAAGTGTAAGCTTGTTGTCTCTTCCGTACTGGAAATTTTCTAAAAGGAAGCATCTACCTCTGAAATATGTACGTAAGTCTGGGAACTCTCCAGTGACAGCAAGCAGTGCATTACCATCTTTCCTCACACATCTGCATGTAACTCTTTCTGCCTTGAAATTCTGCATAGCTACCACATAGCTAGGTATAACAGTTGAGGCATGCATCATGGGGAGGTACTGCAGAGGTGGCAGTTAGTTCAGCTACAGAATGTGCCATATGCTGTATTTACCAAGTCCTGGACTTGGCAGACAAACCATCAAGAAATGAGTTGAGGGGGAAGTGCTTGATTACACAGAGAGCCCTCTATGGTATCTGAAGATGTAAGAGCTCTTCAGATGTCTTTCAGCAAACTGATCCAGCATTTAGGCTTCTGGATAAAAACAAGTTGAACTAAAGGATATTCTAAAGAATGGACCACTTCTGCTGTTGCATGAATCCATACTGTTCTGCTGAGGTCAGCTGAAGTATCCTGATACTCATAGAGGAGTCTTTTGTTAGATTCAGTCTGATGGATCTGTCACATCTGTATTTTCTCCATATGGAAACAATTGGTGTCTAAAAGCAATCTCTTTGGTGAAGGCCAGGGTATATAATCAGCTTTACAGGAGGAAATGCAAAGTATTTTCTAGGGAAAAAATTGGTAACATGACAATGAATTGCTGTAATTTTCTACCTTTCCCAGCTGGATAGTTTGTATTTGGAAGCTTTTCCTTGACACTGATGAGGTATCTAATTGCTTTTAGAACCATCTACTGCTTTTAAAACAGGGTGTATTTATCTCTCAGTTTTATTGCTATAATACTGACCATCTGGATGTAACAATCTCTGTATGTTGGTGTGACACATCCTGCAGTACTTGCAAAGGAGCAAGTGCTTGCTTTAAAGTGCATCTTTCAAAGCCTTCACCAAAACTACCCCTAGTTTTACCTGCAAAGTTTTACTTTCAAATTCCCGCCTTTGTCAGCAGGAAACTTTATTTGCCTAAGTACAGAAGATAGTATTTAATTCATATGTGCAATAGCAGCAGATGTGTGGACAGGATTCTGTACACACAGAAATTGAAGTGCAAAATTATCAGTGCATATTTATCCATTGCCTTTCAAACCCTGTTTTAAGAATCAAAATGAGGGGAAAATGATTTCCTAAGCTTTAACATAACATAAAATATGCAACTCCACTCTCCTTCACGCACAGTACTCCACAGTACCGTGCATCAAGGAGATAACAGGCAAGCATATGAAATCTGGCAGAGGTTTGAACGTTGAAATACATAGCTGAGCATTTGCATTTTGCATAATAGCTTCATAAGACAGGTTCTGAGTGCTACAGTGTTGACAAGCCTTTCAACTGCAGCAATTCAATGCTGATGTCACTTTTAGGCAGGTGTAACAGAGCAGATGCACCAGAAGCATATAAAAGACTTATACACACACTGTAGTACTTCTTTGCTGAATTTAGATGTCTATCTGGAATATCTGGCAGCAAAGAAAGTATCAATTAGACCCAGGTCACTGTAGCATGAGTGAAGTTGGCTCTGGCCAAAAGGGAACTGTTCCAACTTCTTTTTAATTGCTTCTGACATCTCATCAAGGAAATAAAAATAAAATAAATAAATAAATAAATATAACCAACAGAGAAAAGCGTGCTGAAAAAAAAACACCCAAACCAAATGAAAACAGTTGATTCTGTTTATATTTCAGATACTCTGGGGAGAAAGGGGGGGATGAATTCTCACCTGTTGTTTACTACCAAGAAATACAAAAAAGTCAAGAAAATCAGTCTCTTCAGTATCCATATTTTCTTGTTCCTTACACTCCAAAGCTGCACAAAGGCCTGAGGTCTGCATTAATGTCCTGTTTATTGAGACGTTGTAGCTAGGCCCTGAAGTTGGTGACAATTAGTGTCCACCAAGGGGACATGGGTGACAGTATTGAAAGCTCAACAAACAAAAAAAAAAGCATCAAAAGCACAACACAAAAGAATTGTAGGTAATTTTAGAAATCAAGATGTTTAAAACTGTTAGTTTTAAATGACATGGGATTACTTTTAACCATTACACTTGTAGCAGCTGCACAGCTCTCAGGAATTTTAAGTGGTCAGAAAACCTGCTTGTTTGCTTACCTGTTTGGACTTTTAAGTGAAATATACAGTCACAGACTTTGCTGCACAAACATTTAAATCATCACTTCTGACTAGCTTGGTCCAGCTTCCTATCTCCCACAGCATCTCTATCAATCAAGGCACTGCCTCTGCACACCACAATGGGAAGATATACGGGGAGGGATTCACTTCATCTAAAATCCAGGTTCGTAGCCCATAGTTTTCCATGTTACCTCTATAATCACTGGAAAGGACCACTCAGAAAGGTAATCCTTCCAGCTGTCTTAGGCACTGTTTTTCAAAGAGGTGAGTAACTTGCTGGAAGTGTCTATCTCTCTCTCTACTGTGTAAAAAAGATGCCCATGAAACCATATTAGATTAGGTGCCTATCTCTCAGTTGCCTAAAGCTAGATGTGATGAATCCTACCTAGAATGCAATACTGACAATTTCCTAACACACCAGTGGACTACATGGTACTTTTTTTTTAATTCGAAGCTTTTCTCCAGAATCCAAACTATTTCCTCTCTGCAGTCATGAGCAGATGGATACATTACCGAGCAAATGTATTTAAAAAGAGACTGTCCCAGATGGAGGGATGGTATCAGTGGTCTCTATGCACTAAACTTGTAATATCAAAGTCAGATCTCCATCTGACTAAACCCACCAGGATTGTGTGTCCAGTAAAGGATCTTTAAACTTCCTTTTTAGATGATGTTTTCATGTTTCCAAGTAGCTACCAGAAAGAACTTGTCTGACCTCAATCTGATCTTTCATATTACTGTACTGAGATTCTTTATTAAGAGTGGGGTTTTTTTGTGCTAATAATGCTGTCCCTTTAGAAAATCCTTAGATATAGAAAGGAACTTATTAGCTTGGTAACATCCACTGGGGAAAATGATGTTTGTGTCTCAGCTCTTCCCCAAAAGGAGTTTAATGAACAACCACAAATGTCTGCGTATTAACATCCATCACATCCTTAACCTTTAGAAGCTGCAAATAATTGTTGTTCTCCAAGCATGGATAATTCTGCACAGAATGCCTGTTATTATTCAGACGACTTCTTCTTTTGTTGTTTTCTGCCTTATACTACAGCGGGGAATCTCATCTCTCTAAAAACTCCAAGAGAAGAAAAAGGAGAGCAAATGTCACATATTTGCTATATCAACTCATAAAACCACAAAACAGACAAGAAATGGGTTTAAGCCAAAAAGGCTGGAGCCACATCCCAATCCGAGTCCTCCCACAGAATGAGCAGACTGAGATCCTCTGTTCTGGTCTGAATTCAATTCTGCTGTAGATGGAAATCATTTATACTTATAAGAAAAGACTTGCCAGAAAAACACAACAATGCCACTGAGTTCGAATTCACTATCTCTTGTCTCTCCAAGTCCATAATGTGTCTAAGAACATGCAAAGCTGACTGTACTCCTTGCGAGTAAATCTCCAGGCTAGAAGGCAGGAACAGGCATACCTCCCTGTAGTATTCCTTAGCTATCCATCAGATTGACAAATCAACTCAATGATACCACCCTAATGCACTGCTTCTGCCCCGAACTTTGCCATCTTGACATTGTGCTGCACCTGGTTCTCAAACTGGAGCTTTGGCTGCTCATGGTGTGACAGTGATGATGTCACAGACTCCTTCTCCATCCAATCATTGTCTGCAGTTGTATTTTACTCCTCTTAGACTTTGAAACTTGGGGGGAAAAGGATTTGTATTGTCATGTTCAGCCTCCTATTCAACACATTCGCAACAACTCCAGGCAGTTCAGAATTAAATCACTTCCCAGCATGCTGTCAATTTAAATGAAGGCTTGTGCAGCCATCTTTAGAGAGATCAATGACTAGTCTCATTTCAATCATTTGGTGATAACAGATTTACCCCATGGGAAAATATATTATTCATACCATATTCATAATAGCCATTAAATGTCTTCCTTTATTAAAATTTGCTTCTGCTTATTCAGAGGTTCCATATGTGAGATCCCCACAGACTGTCCTGAAGAGAAGCCAATATTCCAGAAGTCACTTGAGTTAAAAGTTTTGTGTTTCTTCTGATGCATTTTCTCTTCTGGCATCAACCACTTGCCTTAGGACAAGGAAAAGAGCTGGGTCAGGATATCTGAGGGAGCCCAGAACATACCTGGAGAATCTCATGCATTAAGTAAAATTCCCCCTCTGACAGGCAGGTACTTTCCCATGGCATCAAGGAATTAGTAATACCAAGGTCTGTGATACAGCAAACATCAAAGCTACCAGAATCCAACGCTATGGCTCAAAACAGGCAAAAGTCAATGAGAACAAATGCAGAGGAATTTTTCTTCATTAAATATTTACTCACATGCTAAAAACTTTGTTGGTTCTACCATTCTTTAGGTTGTCACTCTCTTACTTTTTATATTCTTTGTACAGCTTTTTCACAGTTTTTAGTTTGTGGGTGGGAGTATTTAATTAAGGTAGATCCAGACCACTGGATCTGACTGGATCCCCTAAAACATCTATCATCACTATGAGAAATATTCACATAAAATAAAGATTGAACTAAAAGGCTCCAGCATTATCCAATATCAAATTTTAAATAGCTTAATCTTTTAAAAACTGGAGAATCACAATGCACTGGTTGGTCCCCCCCCATTACTACTTCAGGGAACGCAAAATGCATCTCCTGCCTTAATTATGCTACCAACTCAGGAAAGACTGAATAGTCACATCACTCACCCTCCACATTAAGGCTCAAAATGAAATCCATATGCAAGACTGTAGTATTGGTTGTGTATGTCTTACTCTCAACCGACTCAGCTGGAGCCTAAGTGGAACTTGCAGGAACCTAGATCCACTACTAGGGAACGAGTACCTTGGCTAATTTATTTAAATGAACATCTTCTGATTAAAATAATGATGAAAATATTGACTGACCTGATGCTATAGCCTGATTTAATGAAGCAAATAGTGACAAATAAAACAAACAAACAAACAAACAAACAAACAAACATCTGCACTTAGTTTTTCTATACACCTATGAAAACAATTATAACATCTAAAATGGTTACTCCAGTCATATAAATCACTCTAGGGTTCCTATATCTTCTCTGTTGAAATCATGTAGCTTTCTGGTAATAATATACTGCATGACAGACACTGGGATATTTCCAGTGATCCTTCTGCTTTAGACATGGGATATATGTGGGCAACCAGCCAGAAGTTCTTTATAGCAAATGGGCACTGGTGCAGGCAGATGTTGTTCACTTATAACTTTCCCAGCAATATGAGGCCTTACAAAAGACTGGGTTGACTGAAGCACAAGTAGAAGTTTACTGAGCCAGGAAAGAGTTGGGATTTCGTGGGATTCCTGTGGGAATTACTCATGAGTCTCTTGATGTTGAACATCCTTAACAAAATCTGTAACCTCAACTCCTGTTTTATGATAGTGCAACTATTCACATCTTGGAAGTGTAAGCTGACACAAAGGCTGAGGTTGAAATGCAAATGCCAAAGCAGTATGTGGAAATATTTACATGCCCAATTAATATTTATGTAAATAATAATTTAACAAAAAAGAGAAAAAAAAAGGGGAAGAAAGACAAAAAGACACTACCAAGCCAAACCTTTTAACATAAAAGCAAGCAGCTACTGTGGCAATTGGATTGAAACAAAACATAGAAATGGCTTGTTTGTTTTTATCTTCTGCCCTCCAGCAAAGAGAACCCTACAGTGTCTTAGCACTGCAAAGGCTGGAAATCAAATGAAGGTCTGATGGGAAGATAATCAACAAACTGGCTATGGTTTTGCCCTGCCATATTGGGAATCAAACCTAGTTTGTACAGATGGAGTTCCAACAATCGGTCTGCTGCTACATTTTGCTTTTCTAAGGACTCTGAATCATCCTATTCTATTGTGTACTCCTCCTACATGCAAGGTCTCATGTGAGGCAGCCCATCTTCCCTAGCAGAAAGGCTGCACGCAGAGACTCCCTCGTGAGCATGTGTAATACTGCTGCTGAATTGGCTAAGGATGTAACACAGAGCACCAAGAGACTGAGCACAAAGCCAGCCTGGGAGCAAAAAGCAAAGCCTTGAACTGCAGTTCCACCAAGCCCTGTGCGGTAGCACGGGACTAGGTCAGCTGTATATCAGATTACTGCCGTGCTCTATGGATGATGGAATACTAAACAGGAAAACAGCCTCATTTTCTTGTATTATGTTTTTCTGTCCTTCTGAGGGGAAAAAAATATCTAGCTTAGCTCAAAATATGTTTTCCAATAGCATTTATCATGACTATTTCTGTGATTCTTCACTTGTTCAGAATTATTCTGGATCACTTTTAGAAAATGTTTCTGAATTGTATCTAAGATGGGTAGTGAGAAAGATCTACAGATAGGTTTGTCCTAAAACAAACCTTTGTTTCTAAAAGTAATTTTGAGCATCTCAGCCAATTATGATAAAATAACTGTGTTGATACTATCAATGTGCATTTCTTCTAAGATGGCACAAGCCATCTATAAAGAATCTTTAAATCATTAAGCAATCGATTTATTAAGCTGTGAGAGGCAGACAAGATGGTATGGAAGATGGCAGGACTGCCAAACAATGCACAGTAACTGCATTTTCCATGACACAGTAGTATTGAAAAATAATGCATTCTACCAAGGCTTAGCACTTCATGCAGGGATTATGCTCAGAAGTTAGACATGGTGAACTGTGGAAAAAACCCACCATAATTGTTACTCTCTCCTTATTGAGTGCAGAATAACAGCTTTAAGGACTTGCCAAATAATTGAGATCATGATTTTGTTTCAAATCAGAAGAAAAATGGGTTTAGCACCAAGGGAAAAATATGTGTTAGCTCTACAAGAAGCACTGTTCTAAGGCAGCATCTACTGGATGGGGCAGCATCTACTGGATTCCTACTCTACTTTGGATTCATACCTGTGGTCTCCAGCATTGCTAACTGAATCACTCAGCTGGAACTGATAGTCATTAACAATTTTCAGAGGGCAAAGTTAAGTCATTTTTAGAATGTTTACTTTAAATTATACTGTATTCAAAGGTGAAGTGATACTTATGCATTTTCAGTCCCAGGCATATAATAAAAAACTGTTTGAATTTTCACATTTTATAAAATGAAGAAGCTTACAAGTAACAACAGAGCAGATAAGACTTTGCATTATGCTGGGAAATAAACATAACAATCCATTTAGTGTGGATCTTTAACAGAAAACATTTTCACGTGCCCCTTTAAAAGATAGTTCAATCAGAAAAGTAGGTGGTTCTGCAACACTTAAGTAAATCGGAGAAGTTTCTTATGGAAAACAATTCTAAAATTATTTGCTAATAAAAGTTTGTGGGAAGCTGAGGTGGGAGGATTTTTGGCAGGCAGAAGGATCTTTAGGCATTTAGGGAAGATTCTTTTAGTCATCAGACTTGTTTAAAACCTCCTGTTTTAGGAAAGCTTAGTTTTACTGTGTTCCTTTGCTTTTCCAAAGGCTTGTCTCTTCTCAAAGGAGTACCAAACTTGAGGGATATCTGTTGAGGTTTAGGGAATTCAATGTCTGATTTTTATATATGTAATGGAACATCCTAAAGAGAAGAAAATGAATGATCTCAGCACTATGGCGATACGTTGAAGAATGATCTTCTGCCATGCTAATGGAAGAAGTCAGAGAACTAACAAGTCATTTCCATCTGTCATTTCTATGACTTTTGCATTTTCAACATGATGTAGTTCAGATGTTGCTGTCATACAGAGAGAATGTAATCCAGAAATAAGTTAATTATCTCTCTGGGGAGAAAGGATTCATGAGTATGTACTGAAGACTTATATTAATCTATTCTAGAAGGCCTTTTATACAACACAAAAAGAAAAACATTTTTGCCTCCAGGATATTAAAAAAAAATGTTTAATTATATATATCAGAATGGATTATTAATTAAACTTTCATAGATTTCTTTTACTTCTTAGAGCTGCAGAGATTTTGCAACAAGTTCATCATTTCACAATAATCCTCTCTATACCAAAGTAGCCAGATAATCTTGAGCATAATGCAACAGCTGAAGCATGCAGTCATTTCATTTCTAGATGAGGAATATGACAATTCTATTTTGTCCTGGTTTGAGTGAGAACAGAACTAATTCTGTTCAGTGATTTTACTTTTCAGCTCAGTTCTTCTAACTGCACTGTCTAAAGATAGCAGCCTGTTTTCACAGACAGTGTCTGTCTGCTGCCAGCAGTGATAACACCCCATGGTTAGAGTACCAAGGATGGGTGTGCAGACCAAGGCCACTGCTGGACCTTGTGTATCACATTGGGGGTGCAGAAAAATGAAAGGCTGACCTGCAGGGAAGAGAGGACAGGACAGGTGACCCCAAACTGACCAACGAGGTATTACATCCCATATACATCATATTCGGGATAAAGCTGAGGGATCTGGAGGGTCTGTGGCTCTTCTTCACTCTTGGACCGCTTTGCCAGCTTTGCTCGGCTTGGCTCAGGTCTTCTTTCAGTTCCTTCGCCGAAGCATCCAAGGAGGACTCTGTCCATTCTGCCTTCGATCCCAATTGGCGTGTTCCTGAACCCGGTACCAGAATCCAGCTCCCCAACACAGCTCCTGTCTGCTGCTGGGCCCAGTCTGGGACTGCCCCAGTGCCTGCTCCACAGCATCAGTGGTGACGGTGACGTAATTATCATCAGGGGCGGTTGGTTTGATACTGGTTTTGTATATATTTGTACATAATCTATTTATTATTACTATTCTCATTAAAACTGTTGTAGTTTCCCTTTCTTATTGCTAATTCTCTCCCTTATTTGCTTTCTCTTCCCCTTTGGGGGGGTAGGGGGGTTAACAGAGAGCGTCTTTTATAGGTCTAAAGGGGCTGCCCTGACCCTAAACTGTGACAGATTTTATATATATCAATGTATATACATTTAGCCTTAACAAGCCAAAGAGCCTGATACTGAAAGGAAATAAGCTTTAAAATAAATTCCACCTAAACTGCTGTTGGGACAACACCTCTTCTGAGCCTCACTCAACACATCTAAAAGCATTTAGGCTTTCAAAGTCTCACTGAGAAACAGCAGTAACAAACTGTAGATTTCCTCAGTCCACTTAAATTGACAATAGACAGAAATAAAGGAATGGACATTTCAGAACTTGAACTTTTGCACTGGTGTCTGACTGATCATTAGCAGCTTTGGCACTTATTTAAAAGTAAGCAGACACATACCATAGACTGGGAAACAGAAAAAAATATCCTGAGTAATCTAACCTGAAGGGTACCACAAAAGCAGAGAAAGAAAAACACGATAAGCAACATTTCAAAGCTGTGTGCTAGATTATTTAAACATTCAGCCAGTGTTTGGAGTGGACGCGTATAAAGATTTGCAAGGCATCTGTCCTAGCTACATATGGCTACAATGCATAAATGAAAGGCAAATGAAAAAATGAATTCTATGACACACTACTGTCATTAGCATCACTTCTTATCTCTCTACCACGACTAAATTACCAATGGTCTGCCTTGTGCAAATGTTTTCTCCCAGCCCCTCTTCCTAAGAGTGTGTGAGTCTGACTTTGTGAAAATGCAGAGAAGTCTATACAACCGATGAACAAGGGAAGGGAAGCTGTGCAGAAGAGAGAAAGGCCTGAAGCCAGAAGGACCTCATTCCCTTTGGAAGTGCCTGGAAGATCCTGATGGCTCACTGGAGGTTTATGAGATGCTGTCTGTAGAAAGTTTTCTTTGGTTTTGTTTTGAAATCAAGCTTTTGCTTTGACTTTGGTACCTGCATAGAAAATTGGCATAGGAGACATTTTGGCGCAGATGGACCAGGCTATATTTCCACCACTGAATGACTGAGGTCAAAAGGGCCAATGGGGCCTGATCATATCTCACAAAAATTTTATCTATTTCAGCTCTTTACAAGTTTAGAGGCCAATTTTCTGTTACTTTGCTAAGAAGCAAAATTAGCAGATTTCACCGAAATAAAATGTGAACTAGCTGCTGATGATAAAAAATGTTGATCTCACAGAGAGAAATTGCAAATGAGGAAGACGTGAATCAAGCCAGCTACACATAAGGTCAGAAGAGTACAAGAAGAGACAGAGCTCTATCAAACGTTTTGCTAAAGTTTAATACCAGTGCAAGGTTTGTTCATAGATGCCATATACTCCAGAAGTTGCTTGGGAAAGGACAACACTGGAGCCATGCTGTTTATTACCATATACTTTATAACTTTTTCTTTGCCTTGTTCTTTCCTTAACACACTGGCTGACAATCACTATTTTGCAGCTGCCAGATGCACTAAGTCTCCCAGCACACTCACACTCCCAGCTTTAGCTTGTTCTCAAAGAAATGGCAAACACTGTAAGATTTAGTAAACAACTAGCCTGCAAACTGAAAACGCCCCAAAGTCCTGCCTGGTAAAGTCACTCTCACAGGACTGAAATCAATTTGAGTTCAAAATTCAATTTTTTGGCCAGAGGAGGAAGGGGTAAAGTGTGCTTTTTGTTTTCATTTTCTTGGGCAAAATGAAGCCTCAAAAATCTGCCTTCCAAGTTGTTAACTTCCACTGTGATGTGCACAATGGCAGTGCTAGTCAACGGGATTGCTCCTCCAGAGACAGAGGGTCACAGATATTGGTTATGGCAAAAGGGGAGGGATTTGGTGCAGCCACCAGACAGGACTACCCCTGAACTTTAAGAAAGGCTGAATCTGGATCTGGCATTTAGGTCTTTGTCTCTTTGCTGGCAAAACCAATTCTGCTATGCATGCTGCAACAAATGGGTGATTCACTACAATGTGCCATCTGTTCTGTTTGGAAGTGGAGGTTCACTCAGGAGCCTGCAGTAGGGCAATGTCCTGATTAAAAGCTCAATGAAGTCAGTGGGAGAGTTCTAGTGTCTGTGATAAATTCATCTTCATTTTTCAAACACTTCATACTGTCCCTCCAGAATGGTATATCAGGAAGGAGACATGTTGGAGAAGTGTAGAAGAGCAGGCTGGGACTGGTGGCACTCAGCAAAAGCTCTGGGAGAGTCCGGTCCCCTTCCTCATCTTGTTAGAACCTTCTTTTTTCCTCAGTGTTGCTTCTCCCCCTTTTTTTCCAGACTTTTCTTTGGTCATGTTATTGGGATTTAAAACATTCTGGAATTGCAATCCTTCCACATTTTTGCCTTGAAGACAATTAAACAAAGATATGTTAATAAGATTCGTACTCAAAGGGATTATATGGGGAAATCATAGGGGAAACTGTGACAGTGATGCAAAAGCCACTGTATGAAAATCCACTGGGTAAGATGACTTTCAGAATTTTCTACAAATACCCTGAAACTATTCTTTAAACTAACGCTTTCATCCAACAGCTGCTCACAACTGGGGAGTTTATAGGTCTATTATAAGCCTGCCAAGAGTGCTGTGGTCACAGTCAAATCCAAATAGCCTCTCAGAAAAAAATCACATTGGGACAAAATGAAAAAAGTTTGGTTTCTATGACATTTGGAGGGAGAAGAGTGAAAGAAAATTCAGAGCATAACTAACAATTGCCATCTGCCATTCTAGGAATCAGTATTTTCACTTCCCAAGATAAAAAACAGTAAGCTGATATGAGGAATTTACTCATAGACTGCAAGTGGCTCTTTTCAGGGGGAGGTTGGTTGTGAAATTTAAACATTAAAATCTAACTTTAAATTAGCTCGCAAATCACTACTCTCAGAGCAAGCATTCAAGCACCTTAGGGAGGGAAGATGCTGAGTCTAAACTGTACGCCTTTTGCACAGTTCACAGTGAAGGGAAAGAAGGAAAGGGAAAGGAGAGGAGAGGAGAGGAGAGGAGAGGAGAGGAGAGGAGAGGAGAGGAGAGGAGAGGAGAGGAGAGGAGAGG
>JANHFX010005802.1:5556-45474 GCA_027560015.1 Chloroceryle amazona | reverse complement strand
CCACAGCTCCACGGGGGGCTTGGAAACCCCTCCAGGGGTCACAGGGACTCCACCCCTGCCCTGGGCAGCCCGGGACAACCCCTGTGTGGAAAAATTTTTCCTAATAACCAACTTAAACCTCCCCTGGCCATGCCTTGACACACAGCTTAAGTACTTGGCACTCAGCTTTGTGTCCGTTAACAGCAGCAGCAAACTTTGCCACCTAACTCTTGACTCTTCTCCAGACCATTTGTGAGTATTTTTAAGAGAGCACAAGCTCACAAACCCAACTCAGGTAACTCCACTGTGAAGACAAGGAAGCCACTCCTAACCCCATGCTTTGCACCTTGTCCTATTACCCAGCCACAGCAGCACCCACCTTCCCACCCTGTGGCCCCTGGGCTCTTCCAAAAGCCTTTGGTGAAGAATGTTTCAAAAAGGGGCTTGAAAAACCAGAGTGCACTAACTGAGCATCCCAACACTGCGATGTCTGTTGTGAATCCAACTCCACTGGAGCCAGCAACTCACTGCTAACAAGGTCCTAATAACCATGTCTAGTTTTCAGCTATTAATCTAAACCAGCTGAATTGTCAATCACTGGCTCTATCTCCCAGCCAAAATAATCAGCAGTTTTGCACGCAAAAATAAAGAAATATCAAGCTCTAGGATCGACATGGCATTTTTTTTTTCAAGTTAAAAGCAAAAGAACTTCACTTTCCTTCCAACATATCTAAAAACAAAACAGTAATTTGGTTAACCACAAGTATTACAGCCTTCCCATGATAAGGCAAGCTTCAAATCACTGAAAAATAATTACTAAGATGGCTTCTGTTGATTTAAAAGTACAGAGTGATTTCCATTTCATTGACTAGATTCATTTTGTTGATTCATTTTATACAAATAAAAACCAAAACAGTCATTTAAATAACTGTTCTACAGTGAACAGTTTTCTGCCAACTGATGTGAAGGGAAAACAACGACACAGGCTGGAGAGCTACAAATTCTGCGCTCTGTTCTTCAGAGCAGGGGTTTCACACATCTGCATTTTTCCCCAGAGGGTGGGGAGGAGTTGACTTTGCACTGACTTCAACGATATTTCTTTCACCCAAACAGTTTCCAAGGGGAGAACGCCTGCCTGTCAAAGAGTTTCACTGCTCCAGTCAGGTCTCAAGCTAATTACTTAATGGGAAGGTAAGTTACCAGTAACTTTTACCAAATAAAACCAGGAAAAGGCCAAGAGAGAAGTTACTTGGCCTACATCTGTTTGAATTACTGATTTTAATCAAATAACTTGAGTTATGTGGTTCCCTCTGATTTATTTAGTTTCAGCACTTACCTTTGTTCAAACTACTCAGCTGCAGTTCAGAACTTTGTGACAGGTTACAAAGCTCATTTAAGGGTTGAGCCGCCTGCCTTTTGCCTCTGCACTGGTGAAAGGGAAAATGAACATCCCAAGAACCTTTCAACAAACCTGTCCATTCTACAAGGAAACCTCCTCCTCCTCCCAAACCACCTCTTGTTGCCAAAAAAAAAAGGTTTAGTGGACAGTCTGATGAAAACAAGGCACTACTGCTGGTGCAGAAGGGCCTTAGGGCACTGTCGATCTGAAGTCTTCTCTTCCCACATCCCCGTTATCACCAGTTGTGAAAGATCCCTGGGTTTTGTTCCTGTACACTCAGAAGCGCTATGTTACTGTTTGTACAGTTTGCTTTCAAGTTTTTTTCTGCTAGATGCAGTAGCTCCCACCTGCAGGGGGAAAAAACCACATCTTGCACTTCTTTTTCTGATCCCAAGTCTTCCTGTACTGATTTCTCCGTGCTGTCCTTACCCCCTTTCCAATTATCTGCTCATTCTCGTTTGTTTTTTTAATTTTTGGTTTGTTTTGTTTTTCATATAGACCTGACTCCTCCTCCTCCTCTTCCATCCTGCTTACTTCACAGTCAGTAACACAAGAGGCACTGCCAAGAGCTGCTGTCTCGAGGAGGAACACACAACTCCACGTGCGTGCGAGGACTCATTCAGGTTTTCCAAACAAAGCCTGCACGTGGACGTGGGGGGAGAGCAAAGGACAACACGGGCATACAATTTCACACTCATTTTGAGGGAGGCAGGGAAGAGAAAGACCGTCTTGATTAACTAAATATCGTTTATATTCTTTGCCACCTCCAGAGGGGAGCTTCCTCTTGCCTCCCAAAAGACAGCGTCCTTCCCCTTGCCCAGCTTAGTCCCCGATCTCCCTCCCAGGGTTTCCCTTACCCTACAGTCGCCCCTCCTCTCTCCCACGGGGAATGTGGAAGCCTATCCCAGCTGCTGAGCTGCTCCATCTACCACTCCTCGTCAGCTGCCTCTCCGCAGCGCATACATCTGATTCCCAGACCCACCTCACGCTGTGCGGAGCGGCCGACAGAAGCAGCCGGCAGGCAGCAGAGGAGGGGACTGCTGAGCAGCTGCTTTCCACACAGGCCCGGGACACTGTTTTTATGGCTAGGACAGCTGGTTTTATGATTTATTAAGCTTATTGTAGCATCATATCGTTATGACTGCATTCCAGTAACTGTCTCCAAATATTTAGGGCCAGAGCTGCTTGGCATTAATTACAAAATAATCAAACCTCTGATACCTTGACCTATTCGTTCAGTACCAAAACCTCCTGAACAATGACTGGCAGAGCCAGGGACAAGCCACGGCAAACGTGAAGATCCCAAAAGGTGCTTTTTCAGCTGAAGCTTAACATACTAGCACGCAGTCACACCTGCTAAGCTACAGAGGATCAAAATGTTTTACTGTTTTTAGCTTTTAATTGAAAAATGATGTGGAAGCAATACATTTCCATCCAAACCTGGCAGATCAGAGACTCGGTAAAATAAAACTTTCATCCTATTTGAGATTTCATTAAAGCCTCAGAAGATTTGATTTCAGACTACGATTCACATCTGCTGTCTTATCACAGAATCATAGAACGGTCTGGGTTGGGAGGGACCTTTAAAGGTCATCTGGTCCAACCTCCCTGGTGAGAGCAGGGACATCTTCAACTAGATCAGGTTGCTCTGAGCCCCGTCCCACCCGACCTTTGTCTTCCCCATCCATAAACCATTGCCCCATCACTTCTCAGCTGCATTATTTAGTGCTGAAGAAGTTCATCTTGGAATTTTTTTCACAAGTAAAAATTTCAGCTTGAACTTGAAACCACAAAACGTTCCCTTGGGATTTAAAGAAAACTCTCAGTTTGGCCAAAACAAACACATTATAACACACACTTGTTTCTCCAAGTTGCAAACGCAAGAATGACAATTTAAATGACAATTATCACACGTGCTTTCCATTCTCCCCTCAAAGGAAGCAATACACAAAAATACCCCAAGTATTTGGCTTGTCCTGTTGCCATGTCATGGTTTGGTCTATCCATAACTTACTGTGAGCTCATTACCAAGCTGCTACCTGAACGGCACTTTACCTTCAGCTTCTGCGCACCAAGAAAGCCACATAACCAGTAACAGAACAGGGGGGTCAGACAGAAGTAACTACTTTGAAACCACAGATCTCGTGTATCCTGAAATGCATTTGCATTTAATGTAAAACGTTTTTCTACTCATGGGAAGTTGCTTACCTGAAGGACAGGCACTTTTTGTGGTGTGTTTTGTGGTGACTGGTGAAGCTGTGCCCAAGGCTGATGATGAGGATGTGGGGGTGGTGAAGACTGATGATGTATCCCTGGATGAGGCTGCATGGGAGGACAGGTTGGCATTTGCTGTTGAAAAGACTGCTGCTGACTAGGAAGCTGCTGGCCAGATATTAGTCGCTCTTGTATTGCTTGTGGATCTGCAAGGCCAACACCTGGACAACCATTTGGTCTCATGTGCCCACCCATCTCCCGTGGTGTTGAAGACATACCCATGAACGGACGATTCTGTTGCATGTTTCGGGGGCCCATATTCCTTTGTCCAATTCCCATGGCACCAGGGGGCTGGTGTGACGGCTGAGGATGGGGTATATTTGGATAACTGCCAACTTCCATTGGTATTCCAGCACTACCAGGTCTAACCTGCGGAGGAGGTGTACCCGCTGGATTACTCATTGCTTTCATAGGTGACATGGGAGGTGGAGAGGCATAAGTTCCCTGAGGCTGTGAAGGGTGCATAGTTTGCGTGTTCATTTGGTTAAGTGAGCCACTAGGGTGGATGGGCTGCTGGTGCATTAGTCCTTGACCACTGTTTGATGGAAATCCGACAGCATTTGGGTATCTTGGTACAGATTGATTCATTGGAGTGTTATTTGTAAGGCCTAAATTCTGATTCATCCCTGTATTATTAACTAATCCCTGATTAAGGTTACTGTAAGGATATCGAGAATACTGCCCTGAGTTGTTTATAGTAGGTGAGGGTACCGTCTGGCTCCGAGAACTAAAATTAAGTGTTTGCGGCCTAACAGCACCCTGCTGGGGAGGATTAGGGGAGAATCTGGGACTGTGGGCTACTGATTCTCCATGGAGAGCAGCGGGGGGATGGTGGTGAAATTGCTGGACTGAGTGTCGCAAAGAAGGTGCCATACTGGGATTCTGCTGGGGCACATGAGACAAGTGGCCAGGTCCTGAGGTGGCAATGAAAGGGTTTCCCTGATTGAGGCCTTCTTGGCCTTGAGAAAACTGGTTCATCCTCTGCTGTTGGGGCTGACCGTGCTGCTGCATTGAAAAATCACCACGAGCCATGTAGTTTCCCATCTGCTGCATGTGCTGAGGATGGCCCTGCCCAGGGGGTCCGGAGGGGGCCTGTGGCGGCTGTGTCGGTTGCGGTTGCTGCTGCTGTTGCTGCTGGTATGGTGCTCTTATCTGGTCTGGCACTTGAACTGCCCGTGGTCCCCACATGGAGCCACTGTCTACGAAGGGTTGCCCGTGTCTTTCGTTCTGCATGCTGGGATAGACTCCCATCTGACCACCAGCACCACTGCCGTGAGGAACCTGAGGAACCGGAGGGTTGTGGTACTGCGAATGAGGAGACGCTATACCATTCCCAGGGGCATTGCTTATCATCCTGTTCGGCTGATCCATCAGGTGCATTTTCTGCTGTTCGTATTGATTATAGTGATCAAAATGGGTCAACTTGGCTTGATTTTGATTTGCAGGGGGATGATTAAGAGATGACTGTAAAGAGGGAAATCCTTGATCCATGGGCATTTGCTGCCCCATAGGATTTACTGTATTTTCAGGATATCCACATTCTCCAAGACCTTCCAACCCTTCACTGAAAATATTCCCATCTTCTCCAAACAGACTCATCATTCCTGGATCTGCCATCTTTTTTCAGCACACAGCTCCTCGGAGCTACAACTAGAACGCTAGTCTGTGCTTCACCTCGGCGAGGTGTTTTGTCCTCAAAGCCTTTAATCCTCAACTAATCTCCTTCATGTCATTCCATATTTCCTTAATTCTTTTGGACCACGCAGTGTCAGGCAAAGTCTGGTTACTGCTCCTAGAAAAAGCGGGGGAAGGGGGAGAAAGAGAGGAAGATATTGAAATAAATAATGTCAGGCAACATAAAGAAAACATACTTGACTGATTTTTAGACAGTGCTAGCTAGTTCCAGCCCCTGAAATACATCTTAAAAATCTATTTCACTTGTACGAAGCATTCATTAGCTTTCTCAGAAGCTTTATTACGATAGAGAGTTAGGAAGCAAGGAAAACACCAGCCTTAACCTTAAATTAATCCATTCACTACACTTCCTAGTGCTCCTTTCTTGGGTGGAACAGAACAAAAGAACACAACATGCAGCAGCAGCAGCTGCCACAGCAGGTAGGCAGATGTATGAATATAGCCAAGCAGCCCATCTGCCGAACTAAAGCTCTGAAAACGCTCTAGTTACCAACAGCATGTCCTTAACCTTATTCCCTTGAGCTGCGTAATCAGATGAGCAAGCAGAAGCACCAAGTCCTACGACAGACTAGAATCGGTTATATGGACAACAGATTTTTTTCCAGCTCACATGAAGATGACCCTCTAAACCACACCAAACCCCAAGACTTCACATTTAGGAAGGAGAGGGGGGAAAAAAAAAAATTAAACAAAATTGGTTTTGTAAGCACACAATTTATCTTAATTTAGTGAAGTTGGAAACTGAAAGACTTGATGCTTCTTCTCATTTACGCAAAACTATGCACTTAATTTGTGTGAGAAAATTAAACTCAAAAGCTCCATTCTCTAATAGGGTAGATTTCTCAATCCAGACCCTAATTTCTCTCCTGATGATAACGGGGAACACTATCATTGGAGTTCATTATTCATCTTCAGGCAATCATTCTCCTAACTGCAACTACAGCACTTTAGAAGATCACACTGAAGTTTTGTTCTCCTCAGAATTAAAATCTTGAGAACTTAAGGGAATCAGTAATGTCAAAAGAATTTAAAGAATAAAATGCTAACCTAACAAGGCACACACTTGGACTTTGGGAGAAAAAAAAAAAAGGCAAAAAAAAAAGCAGCATACAGTAACAGAGAAGATTCAGGGAAGTTCCCATTTAGGTTTTTGGCACTTTGAGACATCTGCCCCCTCCTCTCCCCACAACAACTCAAAAAGATTTTGTTTGGATCCTGTTATTAGGAATGGGACTCGTCTAATGCTGTCTTTCCTTCCTAGGATTAGAATTTTAAATGCTCTGTCATATCTCAAAACAAACTTTGAGACAATAGTTAAGGAAGCCCATCCATGTAGCAACTAAAAACTATTTCTGCATCTTTGTCAGAATTTAGTAGCAACTGTACTTGCAGATACCAATGTACCCTTAATCAGCGATCAAATAAAAGAAGATTTACAAGTCTGAACTTTCACATCTTGCATTTTGTTGCAGAGGAGGGACACTTTCAGTCACTTGGGATGCAAGATGCCAGGCCAGACTATTTTAACTGAAGGCAATTTGTCCCAGACAAGTTTTAGGGAGAAAATATCAGCACATTTATTACACTTCTTGTAGCCATTGTCAAGAGGACCTTCCACAACGCGAAGCAGAGGGCAAGAGGAAAAGCACAAGCATTTATCACTCCTCTTAAAATAGCATTTGAATGTCACCTTTAAAACCACACTCTTAAATCTCTTAAGTGCTTGGCTAGGATATTAACACTTATATTTCTAAATCACTTGGAGGTAAATTCCTACGAGCCATCTTCTTATCTCTAATACATATTTCTTTTGATTTCTTTTTCTTTATTAAGCAGAAGCCATCAGTAATATTTATCACCTCTATCGATTTAATAAAGTACAGCATAAATTAAGTTCCAAAAACAAGGTGAGAAGGGGCCTCCTTCCCCAAAACAAGCTTTTGGCATCAGGCTGCTTCAGGGCAGTCCCCTCTGTCATGGTGAAGATTTAAGATTGCTTAAGGACTTCTGATGCTGCTGGTGCACACTGCCATCAGGAGCTGGCAAAGCTGGGGTCTACAGACCAGAGAGTCTCCGTCTAACGGAACAGTCTCTTTGCTTGGAAATGCTAAATATCACAGCTACCGTTACCTCCCAGCCATGGAGGTCATCTCAGCAACATCAAACCTGAGCAAAGCAGAGGATCTCCCCTGTCAGCTACCTATTTACAGACACAGAATTACCAACAAGTAACATTTTTTACTCATTTTGTTATATAAACCATGCCGACTGAAAGAAGCATTTTTGCAGACAAGTGTGCTCTACTCTCCTGAAGCACTAACGAAACCCAGCAATAAAAATAACTGGCACCTACACAGAACTCTCTTTGCTCTCTGTTCTAGACAAGCCAACAGCATCTCCAGAAACAAGGTCACAAGCATTAAGCACACATCTGAATGTTACTGCTTCATTTACTGGTTTTCAGCTGATGGACTTCCAATAAAATCCAGGGCAGTCACTGGTAACAGTCAACGTCTACTCTCGCCAAAACTTCTTTGGCTTCCCCAAAGAAAAGTCACACCTCTGATGTGACACGTGGCTAATGGCACGCGTTGAAGATGGAAGGCAGCAGCAGTTACAGCCTGATCGAAATAAATGAACCACTGTTTTAATAAGAAAATGGTCGGTGCTGGAATGACCTAATAAGCTCTCCACCTTCTACGCTAGTGGGATGGATGTCTTCTAGATAGTTAAGCTAAGTCGTAAGAGTCACAGTCTTATTTTAAGTTGCAATCATTGCTTGTAGTGAAAGAAGCAAAGAAATGTATTTTACTGCTTAAATCCTGGCTGGTCCAAAAAAAAGAAACTAAAGAATAAAACCAAAAACCACCCACACTCAAGCAAAGGTAGGACCTGCATCAAGCAATAATTCTGGCTAACACAGTCACCAAGTGCTACTGCTCACTTCCCCATGACAGCAGGCATACTAACAGCATGCCCAAACATGATAAAATCAGCTTAAAATCTTTTTATTTATTAAATAGTTTTAAACTATGAGTTTGTGTATCATCTTCTGTACTATCCCATACAACAGAGATTCACAAAACAGTGACTGTCTTCCAGGTAGAGAGAATACCTGAGCCTGTAAAAGGTGGATTGCTGAACAGAAGGGTGAATGTACAGAGGAAGAGCTAGTGAACTTTCTAGAGCTTTTCTGTTCCTCAGCATGAAAGACTGTACCAACAAAACTGAGCTAAAGAGTCAATCACTGTATTTCCTGAAGACTGCCTAGACAACCTCTCTCTGCTCAAAGCACTGGTATGCTCCCAACTACCAGGATACAGTCAATCGCTTAACATCCCTGCTGTCTCACCAAAGCTCAGGTTTACTCCAGTCTGCAACATTTCAGTCCTGAACAGCTAGATCTCAAGTTTAAGTAGTAGTTAACCATTGCTCAACTTCTATTTCAGAGCTACATGGGCTCAGCAGCCTTGGGCAGCTTCCCACTTTTACAAGGGGAACTTAACTGTCTGCTGCCTATGTACAACCTCACCTAGGGCTGTGGACTCCAAAACCTGAACTTCATCAGTCTTGCTCCCAAAGCAGCAGACCCAGGGCAATCAAGACCAGGAAGCAGCAAGGGCAGCACACAGATGGACGTGCCCCCCAGGATGCCATCTTCACTGCTGCTGTCCAGAAGAACTTTTTGTAAACAGGTTCCTCAATTCAGCTATTGATCCTTCCACATGAGAAATTTAGAAGCATTTCTTGATGCCACGCAGCAAGTAAACTGGATAAACAGAAGAAAGCACCTAATACTGACTGGTTCAGGCTTTGAAGTGAAACGTGTCATGCAGAGTTCATACTTTTACAGCTATAGGTATCTCAAGACAAAACTCTTACGTACTCGACAGATAAAATAAAAGTTACTCCTATAATGGAACTATGCACCCACAAGGAAACACAAACACTGCTATTTTGAATAACTAGGCTAAAAAGACCCCTCATGCTAAAAACCAAAGCCATGCCAAAGGTCATTTTGAGGCCGGAACCTCCGGTCTCATTAGGCTACTAAATCTGCATCTAAACATTGTGCATTTGAACTACTTCTCCAAACTGCTACGATCTGGGGTAGCAATTTAAGCACTTGCTGCGTGGAAGTAGATGACACAAATGACAGCAATTAAAGTCACATTCTTGTTTTATGAACAAAGTTGAAGGAAAACATTCACCAGAAACTTCACAGGCAGCTGTAACGCCCTGACAACACAGGGAAAGTCATGCCAAGACTTTCAAATTGTGGCCGATGGCCGATGAGACTTCTGCCTTTCAGCTCAGAGGAGCAATGCTGCTGCCAGGACAGTTATGCAAGTGCCTGACCGCGTCCGTGGGAAGCACGCCTGGTCTCCCGAGTGTTTAATGCTTAGTTCTCACTGCTGTCCCAGACAACTCTTCATGCGTGGTATGTTCTTCTTTGGCTAATCTATACGCAGGAGGAAGAGCAGATCTATGAAGCGATTGCAAAACATGATATCTGACTTTTAACTTCCAAAGAAAGTCGGTTATCTGGATACCTGAAGACTCCTTTTTTTCCCCCCTTCATATAGACTGATTTCCTAGTACACACTTCACACAGTACGGCTGTGTTAAAAATTAAGTCTGTATAGTTTGGATCAGATCAAAGGATGGCAGGAACCGCATTCCCCTCAGCCCCAGGAAAGAGAGAAGAGACTCTCAAGGATGAAAAGAATGACCTCACGCACTTCAGTATTCTGCCTTCAACGGGAAGAGTCAGTAAATATGGCATAAGCATTTCTGAAAAGTTTAACTTCACAACTGTCTTAGTTCTTTACAGAAACACATCCTTACAAAAATTAATCATGGCAAATTAAGGCAGTTAAAAATTTCTTGTTAAGCTAAGAACTGTGGGAGTGAAAAACCTCCCGTGCCTTTCCTCAAAAGTCAGTTTTTGCTTGGGTTCAGTCAGCTAAATGCCACAAACACTGTTCAGTAACATCTCTGGGGCAAGAAACTCGTGAAATCTTAAGTCTCCCATACAATAGTTAAGCAGAAGCCAGACAGCATTTTATTTCCTTAATGCATGATGTACTTTGGCAAAGAACAGGCTTTGACAGAGGCAACTGAGGGCACAACAGCCTTCGAATATTTGGCAGCTTGTTGCTGTCAAGCAGCTGATGCAGGAATGACCAGCTAGAGTTCAGCCTGTGCCACACATTTGGAAACAATATCCTACGTCATTCAAGTTCACAGGAGCTCTGATACGAGACCGCAACCGCATCACGTAGGAGGACTCTGATGCAAACCTGCCGAGCCTCGTTGTTACATCACACGCTCCCACAGGGAATGACTCCTGCAGTCACCCTACCAGTTGGGCTGCAAACTCTTTTCCTAACATGGGGCATTGCTAATTATAAGTCAGCACCGACAACATGAAGTAAGGAGCCCGAGCATTGTCTTTTTTCTTCCTGGTCCGGAAGAAAATGGGGAAAGTTTATAGCCATTTATTACAAGTGTGTACTCGGAGGTTTTTAATGAGGTAACCAGAGGAATACAAAAATAAATACATGGTTTGGGTTTTTTTTTTACATTTAAGGACACTACAAACACAAGGTGGCAGGGGAGGGGACAAGCCTAAGCCAGAAACACTTGAGTTTTAGATTTACATAGCCTGGAATTTCAAGAGGCCTTTTTTGGTCATACGACCACCCTCTCTCCCAACATAAGTTTAAAATATGGATGTGAAGAGGAGCTTTATCTAAAAATAGTCCTAGATAAGTAAGAGAAACAATTGCAGTCACAAAAAATATTTCAGGAACACCCTTTAAAATATTTGATAGCACTGTAACCTTGCAAGTAACTCTGTAACGGGGAGCGCTAACACATTTCACGTAACCCTACAGGAAGGCTGGGCATTACAAGCTGATACAATGATCTTAAAGGTGTTTTCCAACCTCAATGACTCTACGATTCAATTTTTGGTGTTGGTGGGCCAGGAACCCTCGCTCAGTGCCAGCTGCCGGCCCGATCCGCGACTGTGCTGCGAACAAAAAGCCGAGGCAGCGCTGGGGGGGGAGGTGGTGTCAGGGAGAAGACTTATATTGTTGCCATCAGTCACTAAGAAATCTCTCAGCAATTACATTCTCTTCTAAAGCTGACACTAAACCGGCCGAGGGATTCAAGAGGTGGGGCCAGCGGCGACCCGCTGAGGCGCTGAAAAAACACCCCGCGCAACTGATTACTCTTGTTAAGGGCCGTGCTTTTTGTGCACCTACTGCAGTTGTCACTGATTAACCAACTGATCTGGCAATTTCCTACATTCTTTTGCATTTAAAAAGGATCTGAGAGGCCGAGAGTCATCCCCTTTCATATTCCAGGGGGAGCGGGAGGCTGCGCCCCGTCCGGCTCGGCTGCGGAGGGGCGCGGAGGGGCCCCCGCTCCAGCAGGCCCCGGCTTCTCCGCCCTCCTCCCCCAGCCCAGGCCCGCAGCTGAAAATAATTTATCTGTTGGCTCTGCCGGGCTCCCGGCATATGCGATTGGGAGGGAAACGTATCCATCATGAATAAACTTGAGCACAAAGACAGGCTGAGTGTCACAGGATACAAAAGGGCAGAGGTCGCCGTGGCGAGCGGGAGGGTTTGCGCGGGGCAGGGCCAGGCGCTCATGGCCGCCTCGCTCCCGCCACCGAGCCTGCCCAGTTTGTCACATCCAGCGAGGTAAACAAAGCCCCGCCGCGGTCCGAAGTCACCAAAAACACCGTAAACAACAAATACAAAAAAATCATGGGAGAGGTGAGGATGCTCTACGTAAAATGAGGCCTTTTCTCTTCCTTTTGCTGGAAGTAGCTCGTGGTGTTTACACCCCGAAAGCTGGGAATTGTAAAAATTGACGAGGTGGATACTCAAATGTTTCCCAGGGTTTCTTAACATGCGATTTTCCCTGAAATGTATTTTTTTAATCACAGGCAGGTTTTAAAACTTAATCATATCCCAAAAGGCTATTTCCAGCTATAGAATTATGAGCACTTTAAAGTAGCCAGACCCTATATTTTACTTTACCTGTTATAAGGCCAATACAATCATGTTTCATTCATAGTTTATGAAGTCTGAAAAACCACTTGATGAAATTACAGTCTACCGATACCACACATGGTATATTTGTCCACGTATATTCTATAATCATTTCAATTTATGACTTGTACTTAAGAGTCATTTTCCTGTACATGTGTTCTTCATAAATACTGGTAGATCAGAGTCTGTGCTTGTACAGGAACCACATATCCACACTCATTTCTGTGAAGATAAATACACCTTATACATCCAAAGTGAAAAGCCAGAGTTTTCACAGAACTAAAGAGAACATATTTCAGGATTGTGGAACAAAATGGTAGTTTTCCCTTACGCTCTTTACATGTGGCAAGATGAATCATCCCACATTTGAACTTCAAGCCCTCGCTCAACTTCCAGTACCGATGCTAATTTGTGCCCTATACACTTAAGCATAGAGTCTTGAATCTTTCAGCAAAGGAAAAAAAAACCATCACATATTAGCCTGGGAAGGGATTATGAATTACCTTTTTAAGACAAAAATAACACACAATGTTTTATACAGTATTTTAAACTAAATCACACCTGATTTATTGGATTTTACAAATCTTAACTTTCCGTTAGAAAAAAAGAACTGCAGTACCAGACTAATCATGTGTTTTATCAAACGGAATAAGACTGTTCATGAGAAGTGCTAAATTTTTTCACTAACTTAAAAGTTCACCATAAAGAGAAAGGGTTGGGGAGGAAGGGGTGTGGAGAAACACAGTACACTGCAGGACATGATGCACACAGATGAAGTTAATAGATTTCAGGAACCTCCATCTACTGCCTGGATCACTGAGTAGGTCCAATAATGTCCCACAGAATATGGAGGATAACTGAGATACAGGACAGGTACCAAAAAGACCTTTCACAACTACAGCTTATCAGAGCTTTGTTTGTTTCAAAATTGAGATCTGCATCTTGAACATCCTGTTGGTTTTTTGGAGAAGGATAGGCAAAAAAAGGGGTTGATTCTTGACCTGTAGAATGGAAGCAGGCTCTTGCATGTACAAATGAAGTTTATCTCTGTTGGGTTGTTTTAACAGAACGCCTGGCTGACAGTGATGATCAGTGCTTATTCAGGCCACAACAACTATACCAAGCTATTCTCCGTGATGGAGGATGCCAAAAGGAAGAGTTTGGAGCTCTCAACAGCTCACAGTGTATTAAACTAAGATATTTAAGAGGACAAAACCACTGCATTAAAGTTCACAGTATAAGCCATGGTGCCAGAGATTCTAAATTAGAATGGGGGCTGCCAGATGAGTAGAAACTTCATCACGCATCGTGTGCGGTGTGGGTTTTCTTCCCAGGCAGGACTGAGCTAGAACGCATTCCCTTTAGAAAAGCAAGGGAGATTCAACTGGAAGAGAAATACATTTTCTTGTGCAGAACTTTAATGGGTCTCCAGTTTCTTCACAAAGAACTAACTGGGGTGCTTTTAAGTGTGTTGCTTAATTGATAGGCACTTCCAAAATTTACTTCCAATGTTCAACCAAACAAAAAAGCATTCCAGGGAAAAAAGTATCACCTGAAGTTTTACAACGATGTGATCTCACTCCCCTTTTCATCAAGATTTTGAAGAACTTGGAAGTTCTTGCAAGTCAAAGATACTTACTGACTCTGTACCCACTGCCATAGCCATTCAAGCCATTGCAAGCAGTAGAAGCAACTGACATTCATCAGCCACAAAATCTTTTACGCCCAACAGGAAAGTTCCTTCAATTCTCCACAAGCTTTTCAGACCTTGGTGATAAGCACACAAGAGCAGTACTGCAATCGTGGATAAGATGTGCAAAAGAAAATTTTACTCATCTGAAAGCAAACTTTCAAACCGGCTCCATTTCACAGTACCATTCCCACAGCTCCGTTTTCACTCTACCATCTCTAGAACAGCAGAGCTAAACTTCATTTAGAACAGAAAGCACTATCTTCACTGCTCCTAACGAGTCACATTCCATTTAAATTTACCACTGAAGCACATTAATCTTGCTGCAGCATCTATGGAGGACTAGAAGTTTCCAATTCCTTTTAAAGAAACAAACAAACCAAAAAGATACATTCACAATACCAAAGCTGTATTGCTACTCACTAGAAACTTGCAAGGTTAAGATTTAGAGCAGAGGTTTTCTGTGTTTTGGTTCTTTTGTTTGGGTTTAAGTGGGGAAAAACCAAGAAAACTAAAGGCAGGGCAGGCTGACTGAAAGATTAGAGTACTATTTTACAAGTGGGAGAAATAGGAAGGTTTATTTTAGAGAATCATAGAACGGTTTGGGTTGGAAGGGACCTTTAAGGATCACCTAGAGTTTGGAAGAGTTTATACTGTGTATTTAGTTGGAACAGCAACTTCTTTACTTTGTGTTTGTAAATACCTGGAAAAGTGGAATTCTGGCTCATAAAACAGCTCAAAACCAGCAACAAGCAAAACACTTAAGTAGCAGAGACCCCAGAACAAGAGAATTCAGGACTGTGAATCGAGTACTGTATGATGACTGCTACCTTGATGATTTGCATAAACAACCAAGATTAAACCAATTTCACTTACTAGAGTCTGGCTGTCAGAACAAGCCCTACAACCACCTACACTACAACACAGAAACGCTGGTGAAAGCCTTCATCCTACCGAGGCTCAAAAATCTGCCAGTCGAAGGTGAATAAACTCAAACTGGCTAAAAATTTATTCCTTTGCTTACAAACTATGTACAGAGAGAAATTACAACAGGTACAAAGAACTCTGAAGTTCCAGTGCTAAACAACATTTCCAAATGTACTTCTCCTCTACAAAAAGACTCACTCAGATGACAACGGCCACCAGAAGACTAAAAGCATGAGCCCCTACAGTGTATTTTACTTAAGCAACTAGTAAATAGCATCATTAGAGCATCCTGACTACATCAAGAACTATCTTGATGACCCGTTTAAGTTAGTATGCAAAGACTTATATAACCTTAACCCAAGAACACAGGGAGAGATGAGGAAAAAAGTACGGATGAGGCTCTGCTAGAGATCAATTGATTTAGTAGTCACAGAAATTAGTGGCGAGTGAAATGCTCTTGTGTTGTATAACCAAGTATTATTTGGACCTACTGCTGAAACTAGGGTAACCATTTCACTAATGTGGCCTGCAAAGCAGTAAAATCCATCTCCTTGCAACACCCCCCTCAGTTATATTACATAAAACTAGTTATGAAAGTAAAAAGTACTTAAAAGCACTTGAAAGGGATGATGAACCGCCTGCTGCCACTAAACCTTCACAGTGATCTTACCTGACCAACTTTTTGCAGCACCTTTTAAATTACTGTAGCTGACCACTCAGCCAAAAAAAAAATTAAAAAAAAAATAATCAGAAACAAGCTCATGATTCTTCCTTTTCTACCCTGCTCAGCACCTGAAATTTATGGATCTCTGTTTTCAAACAGGAGTTTCTGAACCTAGTTTTGAAATAGAGAACATTACCTAAAAAAAGTATGTTATGCCCTCAACTGAGACTGCAGCTTCAAAGAAAAGCAAGCTGGGAAGGGACCTTTCAAGGTCACCAAATCCAAGCCCCCTGCAGGGAGCAGGGCCATCTACACCCAGAGCAGGGTGCTCAGAGCCCTGGCCACCTCCCCTGGGATGGTGCCAGGGATGGGGCAGCCACCACCTCTCTGGGCAGCCACAGCCAGGCTCTTGCCACCCTCAGCATAAAAAAGTTTCTTCTTCATGTCTGGTCTGAATCTACCCAAGGAAACACCTCACTGACAGCCAGGCATCAGAATCAGGGTCCCCTTGGGCACTGTATACCAGTGTGCCAAGCATGGACAAAGAGTTTTGAAGGAAGAAAACACTATTTGAGAAACTTCAGTGTCTCGCCACTCTAAAATACATGAAGACTTAACTTGCTGGACTGAGTTACTACCACTTGGCCTTTGTAAAACTGTTAAGGGGGATCTTTGGTTTGTATTTTCCTAAAACCCAAGTCTTCAACTTCTCAGTTTAAGGATTTAATGCCAACCAAACCCATCATATCCCCATAGCACCCAATGCGCTCTGCACAGCTCTGCAAATTACTCAAAACCCAGAAAGAGTATCATTAAGCAAGAGAGATACCAAGACCAGCTGAATCAAGAGATGTCTGCAAGGCAGTAGCAACAGCTGTCTAACGGATTTGTTCATCAGGATTGTCCCGGCCTGCTTCTGAGCATCCAGGTAAACCAGATGCCACCTTCCCTTTCAAACGCACCCCTCGCTAGCCTGCCATGCCTCTCACAGCAAGCTTGGCTTACAGCACAGGCTGTGCTCTCCACGGATTCAAAAGCTGTTGCTCCCCAAAACTATAAGCATTTATTTAAAATTAAGATTTTGAGGCTCTATTTTTCCTTTGGAGAAGACTGCGTTTGTGTTTGATTTGTGGCTACTTAAAGTAACTTCCTAGGGGCAGGCAAAGTGAAGGTTTTATTGAACAGCTTCTAAGCTTCAGACTTGACAATATCAGAAAAGAGAGTATCTACACTTACCCCAAAACATAAATGGCATCAGACTTCTTTTTCTTATTAAGTACCTAGATTTTTAGGCAGCTGCATTTACAGAAGGAGCAGTTCAGCGTTAGGAACTCTAAATGGTGCATGTATTCCAATAACTCTTCCTGACACCTCCATAGAAAGTGGATTTTCTTTAGAAGGAATGGAAGATGCTATGAAACAAGAACATCTATCTATAATTTTTATAGCAAATAGTAATTGAAGCATTAGTTTAAAAGAAAAACAAAAACACACAAAAAAACCCCAAACAAACAACAAACCAAGCAAACCACTTAAAACATCCCAACAAAACCACTCAAACATCTGTCTGCTTAAGAGGAAAAAAAATCCCCTATTCTTTAGGGATCTGACAATTGTAGGAAGCATCACACATACAGGAGAGATTATTAAATTTTTTCACAACATCAAGGTGCTCTCCTAAGAAAACAGGCTAAATCACTTTTTCTGTCTACAATGAACATGTAATTCAATTTCGTTCGTTTAAACCAGGAGAGTCAGCTCCACCACATCAGCCTGATCTACAAATAGCCCTTGCTGGCAATCTGGGAATTTGAGATTATTGATATGGCCGTGACTTACTATTCTACCTGAGGATGAACAGTTAATTTTTCATGTCTCTCACCCCGCTCCTTGTGTCATCTTCACAGCAAGGACAAATCTGAGCTTCCTCTCACACCTTCTAAAACACTGAATGAAGTAACAGCATTAAAGCTGGAGTGAATTTACAGGTAAGGGCCAGAGCAGCACTAATAAAAGCCTTTCCCCCCTTCCCAGAGCTGAAGCCAACTAAAACAAGTTTAAAGACAGGGTTTCATTTGAGAGGCAAGGAAGAAGTATACATCAACAAAGCAGCGATGCAAGGAACATCTACAAGATAGAAATCTATGTAGCACCTCTATTTCAAACCCAGGACGGCAATATAGCCCATCTTTTATAGTCTGTTACGAAGGCAGTGTCCAGCTGTTATTTCACAAAAGACATACCACCTTTTATAACAGATACAAATGAAATGGGGCTACAGAACACATTCTGAAATATTTTGACAGCTTTGAGAGCTAGACTGAAGATTTCAGCATTTACCACAAACTTCATGCTTCCCTGGAGCCAGGAGACTGTCCAGCCACTTTCCCCTACTTCTTTTTGACCTAGGTATCTGCAGCTTTGAATGAATTCAAACTCAGATAACTACTAATTCATCCATTTAAATTAATTTCCTATTCCTGCTGCACCATACAGTAGCTACTTTATCTGGGAGCCTTGGAGCTCGACGGACTAGCATACCAAATAACCTCACTCCTCAAACCAGCAGCAGACACTCGCTCCACTGCTGTTTGTTCTTGAACTTTAGAAATCACAAGTTGGCTTCCCCTTGATCCTGATGTTGTATCTTCCCCAGTAATGCTCCAAGTGCAGAAGATGGAGTGGGGAAGCTTCTTTCCAAACACTGCAGAGCCCCTCACGTGACATCTCCGTACCCATTCGCACCGCTCAGCTAAACTGCTAAACTATTTACAACACGGCAGCTGCTCGGGACTGAGCTCACAACTGAGGTGCTGAGGTGCATGACTGTTATCCCTCAATAAAACCATTCCTGATTCACCAAGTCCTCTCCTCCTTGATCCCAGTTTCATTTTCTCCATGTTTTCTAAGGAGGACACACATCTCACGAGCACGGAGCTTCTCTCCTCGCTCTGTGTGGGACAACGTGTGGCAGCTGCACTGACGCTCACGCGCTTCCACAGAAAACCCTGCAGTGGTTCATGGCATCTCTGATAATGCAATACATCTGTCCTCCTAAACAGCCAACAATTGCTCCTATCAGCAACTCTGCAATATTTTATTTCCCCGTTATCAATTCCTGCCAACATCAAGCTAATAAATTCATGATCCCCAGTAAGACATCACTGGTTAAGTTACATATACCATATCAGCTGGGAGCTGGGGCAGAGCAGGGCTAATTTGAGAACACGTAGAAACCTCGCTTTCAGGAGGATGAGCATTAGCACTTTTAATATGCTCTGGGACTCAAGTTGAATGTACGAACCACTTAAAAAAAAAATCACTTTACAGTAATTTTCAACTGGTTGCCTAACACCCATCTGCTAAGTGACTACCATCAAAACACAACCGTAACACTAGTGATGAATTAATATTAAAACCCTTCAGCGAGATCATAGAAGTCCTCAAAAAACAGCCCAAGTTGTCAGAGCACGCTTCTCCCACACGCTGAGTAGCAGGCAGGTACTGGAAAGAAAAGCTTTGTTCAATTACAGAAGCGGGTGCTAGGTACGTTTCTCATTTACACATATAATTTTGAAATCCAAACCAATCTGACAGTGTCTAAACAGATTTTAAAAGCCAAGAACAAATACTTCCAAAGGGAAGACGACACAGTAGTGAGAAAAAAGAAAGCTGCTCACTCCCTAGGACAACCTGACTAGCACAGGACTGCACTTTGGTCATGTCATAAACTTCCACTGGGATAATTAATGAAGTTCTGCAGGGCTTCTCTGCACCAGCAAGTCCAAAGCTGTTACAATTCCTCGTATAAAAGGAGGCATTTTGTTGGTCACCTATTTTGCTTTACAGGACTGCTTCTCAGTTGCATGCCTGCACTGCCTCTGTCTCTGCTGCTGTCGGTGACTTGCCAGTATCACTCCAGAGAGCAACAGCCCAGCGATCTGTGAAAGGGATAATCTAAGCGACTGCAGGATGGAAGAGGTGCTAAAGACAAGAGCAGCCCAAAATAGCAGTCTGAAGACGAGCAGCAGGCATCTGCCTGCCAAAAGAGAAGACGCCTCACAGGGTAAAGTTCCCCAGCTCCTGGGCCAAGAGAGCAACGGCTACTCCAAAGTTTCTTAACGCCTCCCTTGGCTCTCTGCTACTTCTAACTAGTTGCATATTTTTGTCCTCACAAATAAGGCTTCAGTGATTTCTCCCGCCGTGTGCTGGAAGTTAACCTTCAGCATCGCCGCACGTTCCTGAGCCCATCACGGACCCGAGCGCAGCGCTCCTGCCAGGGTGGGGGGCAGCTGCCAGGTCAGGCAGGCCCTACATCATCGCACACGCAACGAAGAGGAGTAAACACATTTGCTACAAAGAAAGGAGAAGGCGCCTAATGAAGTTTTTCACTATTATTAGACGCGCATGTGTTGCGCACCACGCTTCCGAGAGGAAAGGCAAAGAAGCATGCGAGCCATTTTCTCCAAAACCACAACCCCCTAATTCCCCAGGTCAGCGCAGTGTCTGGTCCTTCAACATTTCACTCGGCTCAGCAGATGATGAAACAGTCGCACCAGAAGGCCCTGTAACAGATGGAAACCAGAGCAGCTGGAGAGCAGGGAAATGTCTGTGCGGGTGTGGGGCGAGGGGGTGGGGTGGGGGCAGAAAGCCCATCCCCGCTCCTGAGCTTTAAAGCTGCGTGCAGCCATCACTGCAAACCCAGCCCACAGATCTGCTGGGGAGAAAGCTGAAGGAAGCAGTACACAGCCGGATGATTTAGTGCTTCCCAGACTTCCCATCAGGAGAGCAACACCGAGCCATGCGAGCGCTGGGTGCGAGCTGCTCAGGCGAGCGGGAGGTAGCAGAAAAGAGCAAGCTGGGCATTCGCCTTCTTCGTGAAATGCACAGCAGATGAAGAACTGCCGACAAGAGGAAGCCTAGAACTGGAACGGAGAGGAAGGAGACAAAACTACACATGCAGACGGGAGAAATGAGTAGGGAAGCAGTGGATGAATTAAGATCAAAACCATCAAGGTCTGGAGGATTGGATTTTTTTTTTCTTTTCCTTTTTTCAAGTGAGGTATTACGGAACCAAAGCAGCACAGAAATACCTTTTTAAAGAGGAAAAAACAAACATGGGAAATGAGGAAGAATAAAAATTGAAGAAAAAAAAAAAAACCCTGACATATGGTACAATTATTCCACTACAGTTTAGATTCACAGCTTTACAACACCTGCGCAGTTAATAACCATATTAAGTCATACATGATGTCACCAGCATTTCCTTTCTGTTATTATTATTTATAGTTAACAATATAGTAGGGAGATACATCTAACGGGGGTTTCTACACTTTTGGAAAGACAGATGACTGTCCACAGGTAAGATGCCCATCTCTTGGCACAGTTTGGATGGCAGCCTACCCCCAGTTCCCAGACAAGGTAAGCAGACCAAGCCCTATGAGGGAAGCAGTCATTAAACAGAGATAGTTTTATAAACACAAAGAGCAGAGTGCGTTTGTTGGTTTGGTTTTTTGTCATTTGGTTTGGTTTCTTTTAGTCTTGTTCGTTTCTTTTAGCCCTGGCTGGAACTACCTTCTGCTATCCCTTTGGCTCCTCAAGTCAGGAGGCAAGAACCTAAACTGATCAACGTGTAAGACGGAAGTCCTCCTATGAGAGCAGCAGATTACAGTGTTAACCCAGATAATGCAAACAAGGTCATTCAATGCTTGTAAAAGACACGGAGAAATTCTCCATATTATATATTTTTTAATTTTCTTTTCTTTTTATCTGGCCTGTCATGTAGAATTAAACCTCAAACACTGATTTTCAGCAGCTGTGAGCCAGTGCAAAATTGACAGGGCAGCAGAAAGTTTTCGTGACAAATTTTTCCTCCTTAGTTATTCCCGTTCCTAACCTCAACCAAGATGCTTTCCTTCTACTGCTTACCCCAAACATCTCAAGAAAACATTCGGGTGCAGTCTGACACTACAGGTTAAGCTGATCTAACCATTAGTTGCCATCAGAAGATCATCACCACGGGGCAACTGAACAGCAGTGACAGCACAAGGAAAGCAGCAAGAGCGGTGCGGCTGATTTCGAGCAGCACAACCCATTGGATCAGCTTATTACTACACCACTCGCTCAAAACTGCCTTCAGGCCACGGCCAGGTGGTTCAACAACTTAACCTGAAAAGCACAGCATTAAAACAAGCCAGGCGTTTGCTCTCGAGATAGAACATCAGAATCCAGTGTCTGCTGGTTGGACTTTCAGAGAATAGAAATTCTAATTAGATCAAATACATGAAAGAAGTATTTTGTGTCTAGCCAATCAAACACCTAATCAAATCAACACCAAAGACTACACAAAGCATGGTAAAACTCACAGTTACCTCCAGCCACTCCTGCTGCCTGGAAGATGGCTGACCTGGGGTTATTTCATACCAACGTACGACTCCAGTGAAGGATGTGCAGATATTCTGGGACCTGGCGCTAGAGTTTCTTTTTAGACAAGAAATGTTGTATCTCAGTGTGATTTAGGAAAATAAAGGCCATTTGTGAATACTAAAGATATTTGTCAAGAGAGTCAAAAGAACAGGTTTTAGTTAAGACATTCCAAAAGCAATTAATCCACGGTGCTCAGAGGACTGCCTCCAGCAGTTCCAGCCAAGCGCACGCACAGCCCCTCGGTGAAGGGCTGTGATGGATAAACACGCTACTGAGAGGAAGAATATTTCATCTCCATCCACTCGACACCTAAGGAAGCCTCCTGGACACAGAGAGGTAAAACTTTCTTACACTTCCCCTGCTCACATTGTACTTGGCTGCAGTCTTCCCCAAACCCCCACACTAAAGGGCCATTAGCATAAGATTGGGGTTTACATATTGGGGTTTTTTTTTAAAAAACATATTCACCACAAGAATTTTTAAATCTATCCCACTATTTGGAGCACTTTTGTTCCACGAGCTGACCATTACAGACTATTTTCTAGATATGGCAGGACAAATTCCTTCCTGTCTGAGAGTTTCCATGGTAATAAAAGTCCCCTTTAAACACATTCACGGTGGTTTGGGCAGGCCAAACAGGCAGCCTTTGTACTGAAAAGCTCCCTCTTTGTACTCCTCTGTGCTGATCCTGCACAAACTACCGTAAAAGTGTATTTTAGTGGAGGCAGAGTAAAACTAAGGCTCGCATCAGTTTCACACGACAACTGTTTATCCCACAGCACAGATATAATCCTCTGGAAGATTCCCTTCCCAAAGAATTTCAAGTGGTTGAAGAAAGCAAGCTCCAGGGCAGTCTATGAAACATTTCAAGCAGACCTAACCCGAGCAACTTTGCCAGTTACGCTGTTAAAAAAGAAGAAGTGAAGTGACCATCCTCCTTTTCCCTTCCCCCCTGCCCCACCACGCAGTCTCACTGCTCTTTGGGGATGGCATATGCACACCACTCCACGCATTTCTTGTTAAAGAAGGGTAATCTCAACTGATATCTCCCTATCAATGTGCAGCCCTGGCATGGAAAGGGACTGGGACCTAAGGTGTGGTTCAAATTGCTGTTTGGAAGAATATACAGAAAGAAAAAGATGGGTTTAGTATGTTCAAAGAACCTCCCTTTAAATTTTGATCTATTCACATTTGTACTCTGACACCTTTTGAGTAGTAGAGCAAATTCTGGTACATTTGAGTCTTGCTACAAGAGGCATATTTCCGTATTAGGACTTTGCATTTCAGTAAATCTCACAGTATTTCAGATATAGAAGGATGTTTTTTTTTTTTTCTTCCATTACAGCAGACTTTCTACAGATGCTGGACCAACTCTACAGGCGATGGATTCTCTTCAAGAACTAAATAATTAAGCATAAACATGCAACTTTAATTCACTGAGTTTTCAGCCATCCTTTTGATTTTTCTTTTGTTAGCTTTTGAAAACTTGTATGCAGATTTCATTTTACACAAAGTCTGTTTCCTGATCAAGTTCATTCACTCAAGTTTTAAGCACCAGCGTTTTAGCTTCGCACATCTCTGTAGGACTCTGAAGTACAGCTCAGTTCCCAAGCCAGCATTTCTGTGCTTACAATAAAATAAAGCAGAGAAAATTGAAACATCTAAGTTGCACAGTGTGCTTTTCCTTGGTGCTATCATTAGGATTTGAACTCTTTTGTGTTTTGGTTTGGTTTTTTTCAACCTCATCTAGTGGAAATTGCACCTTGGCACAGACTCCCTCATCTAGGCTTCTGAGAAAATGTGTAAAGAAAGAAGCAAGAACAGCAGGGTTAGCTCTGAGAAATCAACATAATGCATCATCTCTCTCATCTCAACAGTTTTAAAACACCCCTCAGACATCCCTCACACCCCCCCCTTCCCTCAGCTCCTGCCCCCCACCATGTAACTCATTTCCCACTGGGTGCCCCCACCCCTGAGAGGTCCAATATTGGCTGTGGGCAGCCTTTGCTTCCCAAGAATCGAAGCAGTTTCTACAACATTATCCAGATGAGTGGGACAAAACTAAAACTATTTTAAAAAAACCCAAGTCTTGTGATCACCTTCTCAAGCCTAAGAATGAAAATAGCTGATTTTTGATCTAATTTAGAGGTACTTACATTTCCTTTTTGGCCATAGAGGAAACAGCCTTAAAATTGTGGCAAGTTTAAAATCGTGGGGGGCAGCCCAGTAACATCTAAGGCAAGCAGATCGAACGGAAAGGAGAGGTTTGAGAAAGGCATGTTACGCAGAGCTCTTTGCACCCCTAAGACCAAGCTAGAGCTGTAACTGTCTGGAGAACAGCAGCTTTTAAGACCAGGATCAGAGCAGATGCAGAAAAAGCAGAAGACGGCAAAGAATTTGTGAAATGCTTCTCAAAATAACAGGGCTGGTATCTCAGCAGCTACTCACAACTGAAAAATTACAGTTTTTACTCAAGCAAAAGCTAACAGCGTTTATTTTTTTCCCCCGATAGAAAAATCTCAACTCGGGGAAAAGAAACTGAACAGAATTTGTTTTGGTTGCCAGCAAAACCTGGTCTATCGCTTTCGTTGAAACTAGTCCAATTTAAACAAACATCAACCTAACATCCCACATTTCTCCTGCTAGCAAATCTTATTAAGAATACTTCCCGCAAACACATGGTATTGCTCAGTTATTAACAACAAAATAAATAAATATTCTTACACAGTCCTTGAGGATCATTTCTAGCGAATCCATCTACTTCAGCAATCTAGCTCTGAATCTGTCTCCTTAAACAGATGCAACATGTTAGATGATTTTCACTGTAGGTTGTAATATTTCTGAGTGCGTTTAAATTGCCCTCAAATTACGCTTTATCAAGCCACCATGCTGATTGTGAGATAAGGGAATATAATCAGAAAAGGTAAACTGTAGCTTCTGCTTCTTACGCACCCACTTCTTAAAATCAGAGCCATCGCACGACAAAGATTTCATTACCACCCTGTTCTGACAGAAACCAATATTAATTATTATTTGAATTAACCTTTGAGCCATAGTTTTCATCAGTACTCAGTAAAGACACGGACAATTTCTAATTACATTCTACTCTCATTATAAGTCACTAGGCTGTAAAGCTGTATCTGACAAGACTGCTATACTTGGCCTTGAAATGCTTTGGACTTCACTATAAATCTTTCAGCAACATCTCAGAACTCATTGAATACAAGAGCTATCACCCAGGATGCTTCTCCAACAAGTCAGAAGTGTTTTTAAAGGGATACCAACTGTGCAATTGCTGAACTGCAACGCTATTGATGAAGGGAAAGAAACTATCAGTGGCTTTATCATTCAGCATCATTAGAGAGATGATCTTTTACCTCAAGTTACATACAGCAGATCCACTCCATTTATCAAGTGCAATTATGCAGTGTTCCTCAACTGAATCATAATTATACTCAACAAATAGTATAAGGAGGAAATGAAAATTTATAGATTGCCTAAAGTCTGATTCAAAAGCTTCCAGCAAATACCCCCATCACGGGCTATGTGCATTACAGAGCAGAGCGAGAGGTTTTATCCACTGAAGAGTTATTAGTTCTCTAGTTGGAAATGGGGATTTTCAGGGTCATAAATGAAGAATAACCTTTATTTAATACATTAAAAATTAGCGCAAGAGGAGGGTTTTTCTTTTGTCGTTGTTCTGCTTTACCTCCCATAATCGCTTTGCTGCGGTCAGTGAGCTAGCCAACTAACAAATGAAATGTGTACACGGACAGGGGAAAGCAAATGCCATTCGGGAGAACAGGTTTCTACCCTTGGCTATGCCAAATCTGTTGAACGAACAAATTAAACTTCTAAAAGAGTGATTTCTGGCTCTGTAACCCAAGCCTCATTTTCGCAACTTCAGAAAGCTCACATCTATGACTAACTCCAAATGTTCAATCTCTGAGCAAAAGACAGTTTTATTTGAAGGAATACCAGAGGCTGGGATCTATCAGGTTTCAAAACCAGAACTTGACTTAGCTGCTGACTCAAGACATATTTCAAGATAACAGGAACATATTTCAAGATATCATTTTTTAACCTTCTACTGCTGAAAATACCTGTATCTTAAAACAGAAGCCTTGGTATGAAATCGGTTTAATTCCAGTGAATGACATCTCGGGTGATAGAAACCTTGACTTGGACTAAACTGCACAACAGTTATGACTTTAAATTTTGTTCACCTCCAAAGGAAAAAAAAAAACCCTCAATGAAATTTCCTTCACAGATCACTTTTATGGATGCTGTTAATTACAGACAAGATCCAAGTTACCAATTTCATAAAGATTTTAAAAGAGAAATAAGACACAAGAAAACACAATAAAAAGTTTGGAGTTAACACAGAAAACTCCACCTGCACGTGTATTTAAACATATCCCAGATTCCAGATGCACAACAGCTTTGTAATCACACAGGTTAAATGATGGCCCGTGACCAGAAGAATAGGCAGATAGGGTCAGGCTTATCACAAGCCAGAATATCTCTTGATTTTTGAGAAAGGCTCAACACAGTGGACAGCACCCCAGTCTATAAAAATGCTTGCTATTTCTGAATGGGTAAGAACTGACTGCAGTAGCCCATTGCTTTTTCTCCCTCCTTGCAGTTGCATGCTTTTCAGAAGTTACTCCAAATTCACGTGTTTATATTACAGTAGTATCTACGTGAGAATCATCCTTTTATACCCAGAATCTTAAATGTCTGGATTATTCTTCCACTCCTCCAGCTAAAATCACACTAGCTGATAGTTTGTCTCTTTTGCAGGCACAGAAGGGGAAAAAGGAAGAAGAGAGGCAAGAAAAAGCATCATTCTTGACCACTGGAAAAATGGTGCTTAAACAGAAACAATTTTATTTCCTTCTACTTATCTCATTCATAAGAAAATGAGGCTGAGTGATGGCCAAATGTAAATCAACTCGTGCTCCAATCACACATCTGATTCAGATCAGTAATCATACAGGAGGCATCAGAACCAGAACAGCCTAGTCCATGACCATTTTTTAAGTACCTTTCACCTAAAATTTCCAACAGCTTGCTGTTGTAGTTAACTCAGGATGAGCTCTACCGCCCTGTTAAACTTCAGGGTAGACCAGAAGGAACAAATATGTATCCAAGCCTTTGAAAAAGCAAAGAAAACTGACAACTTGCTGTCAGAGTCAGGGTTTATTTTATCCTACAACAAACCCTACACTGGAACTCTATTCTGCTAATGCAAACAACTCCTTTCATCCTCTAAAAGAGGGATATGGAAGCCAAAGGACATGATATCATTTCATAGCTCTCATCAACACATATGCCTTTTTGATTAAAAATCAGGTAGTACTAACAAGATCATGTCATCAACACCTAACGTATCCCAAAGACTGACTTGGCCCGCAGACTGTCCTGCCTTTTACCTTGATACCTTTAGCATACTTCAGATTTAAAACGCTGAGCCTCTAAACCAGTTTAAAATAAAGAAGCCCAACATAGAGTCCTCTCGATTTTCAGCAATTCAAAAATCACAATTTAATGAGCAATTGTCATCTGGGGGGCAGTACCCAACTACTCAGAAGTCTTTGTTAAAAATATACCTGATGGAGCACGGCCTTTTAAAAGCCCAGAGATACTGCTGGGGGATGGGGGGGGACACAAAAGTGATATATGCCTTGGCAAGGATCACAGAAACAGGAGCAGATACCTATAATCCATAGCTTTGTTCATGCTACTAGATTTAAGACCGACTTCCCCCTCCCAATGCCACTTTCAAAATCCCACGTGTGCAGGGGGATGGGGGGCAAGGAGGTTGAGGGAGGAAGCGACAGCATTACAGCATCTCATTTTGTTTATCTGCTATTCATAGACCATGACGAAACCTTCTCCAACTGTCTTCATGCCATTTTTTTCATATCAAATTTGCTAGTGACACTTTTAAACAAGCCTATGAGCAACACATTCTAATAAATCAGCCCATAAAAGCCCCTATGCCACTTAAACCTGGGCACTAAGTGACTGATAGCTTGTGATCTTCCAGTATCAGCGCTACCTCGTGCTAATGCACGACGAACACCCAGCTTTTCAACAAACAAATTCCAGATTTCCCCAGAAAACAGCAAGAGCACCCCTCATTAAACACTACCTAAGAGAATTTACCATCTCGCAACAAACTGCTTTTGATTTGTGTCTAGTTTTAACCTTTGTAACTTCCAATTTTGTTGCCAACCTTTACTTTGCAGATAGAAAACCTCCCCTCCGCTTACTTCTAGGTGCTTTGCTAGTACTATCTGAACTAAGAAATGACCCCATCCTAGAATTTCCCTAAGTTTGTTCTTAAACCAAAAACCTGGACTTCAGTTTACTGTAGTTTCTTTCCCCGTACCCTCAATAAATTTACCTCTAAGCACATAGCTTGCAATTTGACTTATTTTCCGAAGGAAACAAAACAACTCAAGAGCTTATCTTGTACGTACAGCAGGCTGTCTAGAAGCTGAAGGAGCAAACTTTCACGAGAAAGTTTAAAAATTAACTTATCAAAGCACAGCCGTGACTCCTCGACAACTGGATTGGGCACAAGCCTGTCAGAGGAGGGAAAATAAAGAAAACAAACAAATTTTGTAAGATCTCTCTTAACATTCTGTTTGTTTCTGTTATGAACTCGTACTTGCCACCTCGCAGAGCATCCATCTTGAAGATGGAACTGCTCCTCCCTTCTCAAAATCAGTTCTCCTACTTTCATGACTATTGGGTCTCAAAGATTTCACCACCTTTATACAACAAACAGTTTATTCCATTGCTGTAAAGTGTAAAGCTCTCTAAAATTCCCTAGTTTACGCTGACATTCTGCATGAGTACAGATCCCAAGCTACTTTGAAAGCCTCAATAACTCTCAAGACAGCCTCTTTAACAGGAATTATCAAATGAAACACAAAATTAACAGCCAATGCCTGGAACTCTCGATTTACAGACTTACCACTTCCCAAATACTTCTCAGCTAAGCAAAGCAACATAATTCTCAAAAAAAAAACCCCAACCACCAAGCAACAAAAAGCAGGACGAAGTGGTTATTATTTGTGCAAATGTTTTTCTAAATACGGTGCTCGCCTATCTGTCCATGAAGACGTGAATAAACTCTCACTGTTCCACCACTGCTGCAAGCACCAAAGCTTTTTATACAGAGTGGTACTGCAGCACGGCACAGACTGTGATAAAACAGAGAGACCTCAGTTGCAAACAATTAAATAATATACTACAGTACGGGTTTTCAAGGAGGAAGCCAAGAAAAGTCCAAGTTATGGTTCCCACGATAACTACAGCTTGATTGTGATACTGGGTTATAATGGATGATGGAACAACGCATCAATTTACGATTGATGGGGATTATAATTGAAGGACACAGTCGCATACTTTGTCTCACTTTTAAATTAGTGGCATTCAAAAGACATTTCCACGCCAGTTGTGCATCTTCGTAAGGTTTGCTGGCAAGAAAAACAGGCACATGAAGCACATGAAGCATGTTTATCCAACAACTTCTCCAAAGTTACAGTGAAGCACGCAGGGCAACACGGCTGCATTGTAACTCGATTACAGACTCTCTCAACATCCAACAAATTATATTACATTCAGATTTATCCCTGTTATATTTGACTTGACTATACCATGACTCACAGCTACTGCTAATGAAATCCATTAAATATATTTAAGTTTCACATTCCTAAAAAAAGCACCAGCAAGAAAAAAATGCATGACTGGAATGCTTAGTTGCAAAGGCTAAAATGCATGAAAATGAGGAAGCTTGGTAAAACAAACAAAATGAGACGGTTGGACAAAACATCTGGAAAGAAATGGACAAAAATATTATACTGAAAATGCAGAGACCTGAGGGGGGGGGGGGAAATATTCATCACAGTTAAGCCACAAGTTGGTTAAACTAGCAATTTAAACCACCCAAAACAGGACAAGAGGCCATGGGTAAGAACATTTTTCATCAAGAAGGGAATAAATGAGGAAAAAGAGAACTAGCAAGAAAAATGCAAGCAAAAGGTATGGTTCCTATAGGGGCAAGGAATAAAAGGTCCTTTCACACACGCCAGGTAGACAAAGCCTGCTAGAGAATCCACTGGACTAACATCTAACCAAGATATGAAAGAAACATTCCAAGAAAATAAACAAAGTTTTAACGTTTTTTGCCTCTACTGTCATTGGAGAAGCTAAAGGAGGCTTTCATCCTTTGCCTCCCCTAAAGCCTCCAAGGCAGTTTGGTCAAAGCAAAGCAAACAGTAGCAAGTTACCAAAGCAAGCTGGTATTTACCCGAGTTGTGAAAAGCTGTGGAATAAAAGAGCCTATCTGTCCACTATACCACAGAGTAGCTGGGTCTCAAGTGCTGCTTTCATGTCAACCCTGCATCAGTTTTGGAAGGTGATCACACCTTGAGTCGGCAGAGAATGAACCAGCAAGTCCAATGTCTTGGCAGGGCAAGTAAGTAGAAGATACAAGAACCCACGTTCATGGGCAGGCAGCCAGGTACAGACTACGACAGTGACATTGCTGCTTTCCCAAAGAAAAGTCCAATCTTACTAATACATGACAATCCTTGGAAGCAATTGGTAAGTGGTCAGAGTCTGAGCTCACGTGGATGACCAAAACACAAGCCAACCGCTGAACACAGGTCCTCCACCAATGGCTCCTAAGGAAACTAAGCAACAACAGCAAAAGAAGGAAGGTCTTCACGTGGATAAGAGTTCAAAACAGGGAAGAAAAGTGTTAGGAAACATCACCTGACTCTTTTCCAGACCCGTGTTGTTTAGCCTGCACATAAAAGATGCAAAAACAGTTGGTGAGCCTTGAAGTGAGGTTGCGGAAAGTATGAACAAGTTCATTTTGCTAAAAATTAAAATCAGCTATGCAGGAAGCAGCAGAACTTCACTGTACCCACTGTAGGTGTAATAAAAGCAAATCAACTTCAGCAAAGGTAAACAGAAGGCAATGCACCTGAGGAAACACAACCCAGCTGGGTTTACATACATTTTACCAAGCTCTGACACGATTACCTCATTGTTAAGAAAGAGATTTGGGGGCTAGATCTAGGAAGCCAAGATTTGTCAGAAGAGTAAACAGAATGCTAAGCATATTGAAGGAAAAAAAAACAACAATAAAAAAAAGTAATCCCCCCAAACCAAACACAGATTGAAGGAGAATGAGGTACGTGGGATGTATGAGGTACCCATAATTTGCTGTAGTGCCAGTATTTGCTCTGCCCACCTGCACTTCAAGACTAAAACTACTGAAGGACCAAACCAGGGTGACAGGCATCTCAACACCCTTCAGAATCCCCAGCCTCGAGAGGGGACAACCAGGGAGAGAACACGAGAGTCTAAGAACGCAGGAGCGGCGTGGAACAGATAAGTAGTGAACCATTGTTCCCTTTTTCTTTTAACAACGAAACTAGAGAACATCAAACAAAACTAGCAGGTGGTAGGTTCAAAATAAAACAAACAAAAGGAAGCAGTTCTTCATACAATGTGTACTTAAGCTGCACAACTCATTGCCACTGCCCCAATGGAAGCTGAGAGTTTACGCAGACCGAGGAAAGACTGGATGAATTCATGCAAGAAAAATTCATTCAGTGTTACCTGTCACTTTTTCTGAGGTAACTCGGAGCTGTGGAGGAGGCTAAGGGGCTTGCTTTCTTTCTGGAGAGCCTCCACCGTGGTCCCTGTGAAATGGGATTCTGGATGAGACAGCCCCTCTGGTCTCAACTGGCAGAGCTACCCTCTGGTACTAAAAAAGGCAAGATCATCTTGGCAACAGGGTTTTAACAGCTCTTGACAAATATGCTACTTGGATAATACAGTTTCCAGTGTATCCTTTCACCTTCCTTCAGGGAGAAACTGTATTTCAGTCCATGTTACCAGTACTTCCAGAACACAACCCAGATTAGAAACTTTGAGGAGACCACAGCACAAGTGAGACCAGGACACTCAAAACAGTGACCGGTGGACTCGTGCTGAAATTCTACCCTTCCTGGATAAAAGATAACCCTATTCAGCAGCAATCACAGCTCTTAACCCCTGGGGGGAGTAGGAAAAAGGGGTGGGTACGGGTAGTAACAGAAACACTGACAATACCAAACACTGCAGCACCAGCAGTACTTCTCTGGAGGCTGCTCAGTACCTCCAGGGGGGTTTAGGTTTGGTTTGGGAATAACTCAAAACAAAGTTGTGTTATACACCGAAATTTTCAGAATACTGAAGCTGTATTAAAAACATTTTTTCATGTTTGGAGAGAGAGAATTAAACACAGCACTAAGTGGTGCAAAAAACATTCTTACTTTTTCCAATTTAAGCAGCAGTCATAAGAGGTAATAACAGCCAAAGCACTGGCCTGAAGCTTTACTACTGTTATAAAAACGTACTTAAAATAACTACAACATATTTAGGTTAAGCACTTAAAGGAATTACTGGAAGACCGAATTCAATCTCCAGCTCCAATCCACAAGTCATTGTGCAACATCTTAGCTGCTGAAAACAAACCCCTCTATTACCTACGAAGTGGGGACGGTGCCCAGCTCCTCAGCTGGAGGTAGGAACCTCTCCCCTCTCCAAACTCAGAGGACACGGCCATTGCTGCTGCAAGCAGTGGAAGAACTCTGCCTCTCTGCACCTTCCACCTCCTCCTGCTTCCTCTGATACAAGAAAGGTGCTGCTGCCACTCTGTGCTGAGCACAGCCCAAGCCTGAAGACAGCAGAGCAAGCCTCCTGCTAAAGCTCAGTCAGGTGCAAGGCAGCACAAGCCAACGGTTTATTTCCAAGGACCCAACGATCCAAGTTTTCAGAGGTACAGTAAAACTCACCGTGACGCCCAGATCACACCCAACAAATGACAAACCCTTGCTTGGAACCATGCCGCTCTTCAAAGACACTGTGCAGTTGTAGTTAAATTAAATACTTGGGATGGAAGAAAAGCATCAAGGAAAATGTGAGTCAAAATAGCCAATAACATAGCATAGAACAGCAAGTCTGTTCTTGAAACTCTTTCTACTCCTAAACCTAAGCTCAGCACAGAATAATCACAGACTATTTGGCAGAGCTTATTCAGGAAACCCTGTAGGACAGGAGGGAAGCTTATAGCCCCTAAACTCAAAACACCAAATATAATTGTTTAGAATTTACTCCCAAGAAAAATATTTAAAGGATGAAGATGTAATTTCTGAAAACTAGCGGGCTCTTCAGACACTGGTGCTAAACACTTAAAACGGGTATCTTTGTAAAGTACTAAATATCAGATCAACTCTGCTTTTAAGGATGGCATTTATCGACTTCACGAGGGCAGCCCAAGGAAAGGTTAACACTTGGTAAAGAACCCAGACCATCCGATGAGAGCTGGGAGGTAAATGGCAACCATTACAAACCTGTTATGGCAGACCTCAGAATGCATCGCTGTGAACCTGGTTTACCAGTTTGGAGAAGCACTTAACGTTCCTGGCTTCCAACCATCTGCCCAGGCCACTAGCCTTGAGAAGAACACCCATCCAGACACTCGGAGACACAGATACTCTGCCTTCTATCTCTTCCATGCACAAATGGGACAAAGAGCACCAAATTCACTCACTGGAAGCGACCATGTTTTTTAGGAGCTGAAGATAAGACAACCAGCAAGGAGATGCAACTGACTGTAGTTTTAGTGCTTGACAGAAGGCATATTAAAGAAAGGGAGGTCCTGCTCCTGGTACAGCTCAAAACTCCTCCTGACCTTCCAGCAAACCTCGTACTACTGCTCAGACCGTATGTCAGCATCAGCAAGTGGGGAAACACCCACTGCTCTTATTCTTTCCCCCTTTTCTTTTTCTACCCAGCACTCCAGACACCTCCAAATTTAATCCACTGGAATAAGCAGCCTTTAAATTAAGGTGTTATAAGGTCATATAGCAAGCAAGATGATCGGCTTAAAGAGGAAGTAGAGTTAAGTTAATACTGAGTCACTATTTTAAGTTCTGCCTTCAAGACAACAGCATGATAGCCTTCCAGCCTTGAAGCAGGACAGCTAAGAACTTTTCTATTTAAAAGAAAAAGAAAATAAAAATTCTTTTTAAAATTTGAACATGAAATGCAGGACAAAAATTCATCAGACAGACAAGATCTGGTCCCAGAGACAGATGTTTTACAGCTGTGCTTTGGGCTTCCTAAAGCCCATTAGAGCTAGCACACACAATTCCTAATGTAAACAAGCTGCTTTTAGCAACTACAATATTCACTCTGAACACACACAACGCCAGGCAGGGCCACCACTCCTCACACGGCTTTCACCAAAAGCAGCCTGCAAGATCCTCAGTGCCTCAAGAGAGAATTTTAAGTCCCCTCTCTTGCTCCTCCCATCATCCCCTGTAGCTCCCAAATGGGAACTTTTTAGATGTAAAACCTGCAGAGGGGAATCTAGCTGGAATCTAGCTGGAATCTAGTGTCTCCAGGTAGGCAGTGGAATCCAGGGCATTACACTGGGAGGATGGTTTGTAACCGTGGCAAGCGTTTGCCTTCCACTAAGGCACGTCCAAGTGCTCCCAACTTCCGAAAAATGGGAGAGAAACCCTGGGATTCCACCCTTCTACCTGCTAGGAAGCCCCTTTCTGCCACGCTGCAGGCAGAGGACACAAATAACTTTACAAACCAGAAAGCGAGCAGCAAGCCAGGCCAGGCTCCTGCTGTGCTGATGGACTCACCTCAAGCTGGCAGGTGGCTCTGAGCAGGAGCTACAGGCACAACCCCCTGATTTCTGGTGAGGTGTTCGCTCCTCTGCTGGGCTACACACTGGAAACTGCCTGCTGCTCTCTCTGCAATGTGTTCTGTGACTTGCAACTGCATTTTTTCATCAATTTTAAATAAATACGAGCGTGTTCATTTCACCATGAGATGGCTTTAGTCTGTGATGGGAAGGAACAGTCTTAACCCACCTACCACGGCCAAGAGCTCTCATACAATCTCAAACTAAAAGGAAGGATGGAGATACCTGGGATAAAACTCTGAATAACTGAATCCACTGAATTATACATTGATTTGAGAAAATTTGAGGCATAGAAATGGACACAGAAGGTTGAGGAGCCTAAAGAACAACTTGAAGCTTGGAAAAAAAAAAAAAAAATCAAAAGAGAAGAATGACCCACCTCCCCAGAGCAATGCACTTTCTTATGAATAAATTGTTTTCAAGACTGACTGTTTTTCACTGGAAACACTAGACAAGCCATTTACACATTAGTGAATCTTCACGGATTTTGCTCTCCTACCTCAAAAGGAACACTGATTTCTGGGCAGTGGATTGTTAATTCCAGCAAGCTGTTTATAGCACACAAACCACACCATCACCAGAATAAACTAAATTTTAATATCAATTTGAACTGAGGCCAGCACATTTTTCTTTTGGTGTCCTTTGCTTCACAGATGATTACTCTATTTCTATTTCTCCCATGAATGTTCCCAGGCAACTGATCCAATCCACTTGCTCACTGCCACCCAAATGAAAAGATGAAAAGGCCTTGCTGCTCTCCAAGCCACCGGCCCCCCTCGTCCTTAGTACCAGCTCTGGTGTTCATCAGATCCTTTTATGAGCCAGTTTGATTCATTACAACAGCAAAATGCTCTCCATTTTAGAGTTATTTTTCTGCCATTTTAGTGAACTAAAGTGGTTCACAGAAGGACCTGACAAGCGCTGCTGCTCTAACAAAGTAGCAGAGCCATGTGGTTGGGAGGAAGGGTGCAGGGGGGACAAAGGCAGAGAGGAAACTTCTCCTTTCAGAACAATGTCCGGTTAAATTAGCTCACTGCATTTCTTAAACCATAGCCTGACTTGGAAATTATTAGATGGACCACAAGAAGACATTCAAGAGCTTTCAGCTATCTCCAGAGCTACAAAAAATTTATTGTACCAAAAAAAAAAATAAATAAAGTATTCTTATGCAGATTAAAGGGTAACAGTCCAGCAGGGGGAAAAAAAAGTTCTTACAAACACAATAGCAAGATAAGGATAACTCAGAAGAGGAGGGCGAAGAAAACTTGGCAGATTTCACCCGAGGTTGTTTGGGTTTTTTTTTTTTAATAAGAAAAAAATGTCCTGGGAAAGTGACCACCAATATCAGTAAGCCTTATGAGGGGGAAAAGCTACAAGTACCTCTGATAAGGAGGAAACAGCAACAACTTTGCATTTTCTCCTGAAGTTGTTCCCATTACCCATGTAAAGTTACCAGGGGAAAGCTGCCGTGCCTACCAGAAAGAACAGGGAGGGAGGCAGTCGAGCAAGCGCCCGTGTGAGGTGCTGTGCCACGGGCAAGTGACAGTGTGCTCCAGATGCCCAGTCCCCAGGTTTTCTGCCTGGATCGATCCGCCTCGTTGCGTGATGGACTGCCTACTGGGGATGTGCCATTTCACTTGAGAAGGAAGAAGTGAACGGGTATCAGATATATGACTCCCACAGTCAAACTGCATCGGTGACAGCAGCCAACGGGACAGCTCAGCTGCCAGAGTCTTTATCTTGCTATTCAAAGTTCATTGCCTACCTGGAGACGCCTCAAAAGACAAGCAACTTGCTTCGGTATGCACCAAGGAGAAAAATCCCCCTGCCCAAAACACCATTGTCACTACACCTTATCGAATCGGACAGGGGGTTTTCAGCCTTCCTGCCTCCACCAAAGAATCTTCATGTTGGGCAGCCACAAAGCACGCCACAAATCCCCGAGTGCCACGGAGACAGAGCCACAAATGAAGACAGCAGCGGATCCCAGAAGCCCCAGCAGCAGAGGATGAGATGGGGCATGCTGCCTGCATCCCAGCCAGCTCTGCAGCATCCACCTCCAAGAGCCCCTGCAAGTCCAGTGCCTCCCAGAGCAGAAATGCAGACTGCCCAACCTCGCCGGACTGCAGAGTCCAGTTGTGCCGCTGTCACGCGACAGTCTCAGCAGGAGAGTCGCGCGTGAACCGCTGCTGAGCCAAGGGTTGGCCATCCTTCATCTGGAGAGGCAGGCACAAAGGCAGGCCTTCTGGTTTCCCTGCTTTAGGGGCAGGGAGAAGGGGTGCTGGTGATGGAAGCAGAGATATAGATCACGGAGATTCATCTTTTAAATAGCTGTGTTAGGGAAATTTCTTCCGAGAAGGGTAAGGGAAGCAATTCCTTTCACCTGCCATTTTTTTTGTAGTCAAGGCTTTCATCAGTTTGGGTGGGGGGAGAGGAGCTGCAAGGCAGTAGCTCATCTCCTCAAGAACCAGCTGTTCAAGAACTCAGCCACCCCACAACATTTCTCTCAATCTCCTAAGTGAAAAGCCACACAAAAACATACCCTCCTTCCATTCTTTCTTCTTTTTTTTTCTGAAAGCACAGCGCAAGACGCTCGACTCCCAAGACCACCGACCACCACAATTACCAGACCCGAGGTGGAAAGCACATTTCCACTCTTTCCACGTTGAAAGCACTGCCCTGAACAAGCCAATTTCTTCCAAGGGCCGCATCATTTCGCCAAAACACTCCCCTCCCTTCTGAACACCAAGTTCAAATCCCATTTGAAATGCAAAAGTGTGTTCACTACGAGTCCCTGTGGTGGGGCAGGTGGCATGGGCTGGAGATTACTGCGGAATGGTAACGGAAGAGGAACGCAGGTGGAACTGCTGCCATTTTTTCAGTAACCTCTGTTAAGGTTACAATAGAATTAAAGCAGCACATAACTGCCCTCGCTTCTGTAAACAAAAGCCCAAAGCCAAAATGACAGCGCACCTTTGCGGAGATGAAGAGAGGAAGAGGGGGGAAGAGAAGCTGAAGCCTTCCCCACCCATGAAAGAACGATGCTTAAACTAAGGGCGAGGAAAGCTGCGTGCTGTTCCCAGCGCCGAGCGAACGCGGAGCACGGCGCGCACCTCGTAACCGTGCCGATAAATAAACTGAATCACTTAGCAGGGCTCTCCCAGACTTACCTCCCGAGGCAGTTCAGAAACTCCTATTTAACTCACTTTCTGAATGATTCTTCCCTAAATCAAGAGAGATATTAAATTGCTCACTATAAACTCTCAGTTTAATTCTTCACGGTTAAAACAACTCGAGGCAAGAATTACACTCTGAGCGGGAGTCCCCTCATCAGAGTTTAAAGGAACCTCTGAACTCACGTAAGCAAGGGCTACAATGACGCAGGGCTTTCGTTTAAGCCACCCTGACACGACCACACCACGAGATCTTCTCAGGAGCTAGCAGCAGAGTCCAAGCACCTCTGGAACCAAGAGCCAGAGATGACGACCTGCCTGCTTTTTGCCCAGCAATAAGCCACCAAATCCAACAAGGTGCTACTCCAGTCCAACAGCAGTGCAAAGCAAGAGCACGTTCCCAGGAAGCCACAGGGCTTGCCCAGATCTATGCCAGACAGTTGAGTCAAAAAAAACCCAAACAAGCATATTCTTAAACCTCATTTCAAGCTAATAACCACAGTTATGGTCCCTTAGGTTTTTTCAGTCCCACATGAACAAACAAAGCGCACTCAAATATAGAACTAAGAGCAGCAAGTTCTCTGGGATGCCACATTTCTGGACTTCAGAGAAGCTCTCCTACCCAGGAATAGGTAAGACTTTGAGAACATTTGTTACACCCTAAAGAGCTAACTAAATGCATCCTAGAAAATTACCCATCGCTCACTAACATGGAATTTTATCTCAGCCTTATTATTTTTTATCATGTTAGCCTCACCAGCACCTCCCTTTCTTTAATATTCCCTCCATCAAGCACTAAAAGCAAAGTCAGTTGTATCTCCTTTCTGTTTGACTTCAACTCCTACAAAACACTGAACTGCTATTCTCTACATTCCAGACCAACACGCGCTCCCCTGGAAGACCTTTCACCAAGTTAACATTTCAGCTTTGGATTTCAATCTCAACAGCTACCTCGACGAGTCCTCTCCAAAATGAGTATTCTTTTCAAACAAGTTATCATCGACTCAGGACTTCCCAGCGCACAGCTCATCCAAGCTGTTCACACCAAGGCTTTAACTGAATTTCTCTGTTTCTCTCACCTAAGGGCTGTCTCACATTTCTCCCAGCACTATCCCAATCCTTTCTACGATGAAGGCTTTTTCTCCACATTTGGTCTTGTCACTGATCTCTAAACTTCTAAAATTCCAGCTTTCAGTCCAGTTTTAATTGTAGTTCCCCTGAATTTTCTCTCAGAGTGACCAGTATTCCTTTGCACCTGAAGACTACTCATTTAACAAATCCTATTTACCCTGTAAATAAATCCACAGGCTTCCTATTTTAAGATCCAGCACAAAAGTGCTTTTATCAAAGTCTTCCTTGGACTTACTCCAGATTCTGCTCTGCTTTACCACTGGACACATAGATCTTGGTCTCCAAACCTTTCCTACTCCTTTCAAAACTGTCACAATCCTCCCCACACCCCAAATTTCTCTGGCAAGTGATATCCTGCAGTGGCTACCCCATTTCACACAAAGTGTGATGGGACAAGACTCTCCCCACTCTCAGCTGGAAGCCTCAGCACCAGAGAGGTGTGAACCTGTTGATGGCTCCAGAAGATGCCACAAAAATGCTCTGAGGGCTGGAACTCCTCTGCTGGACGGGACAACCTGAGAGAGTTGGGGACCTATAAGAAAGATGGGGACACACTTTTTAGCAGGGCCTGCTGCAAAAGGACAAGGAGGGATTGTCTTAAACTAAAGGAGAAGAGACTTAGCTGGAGAGAAGAAATTCTTTACTCTGAGGGTGGTGAGAGCCTGGCCCAGGCTGCCCAGAGAGCTGGTGGCTGCCCCAT
>JANHFX010005801.1:0-14951 GCA_027560015.1 Chloroceryle amazona | reverse complement strand
AACAACCACCAAAACAAAAACAAAAACACACAAACAAAACAAACAAACAAACAAAAAAAAACAAACAAACAAAAACACCCACACACACACAAAAAAAACACACACACACACAAAAAAAAAAACACACAAAACACAAAAAACACCAAAGTGAGGACGAATCCTACAATATGATCAAAACCTCTACAGACAGAAATCAAGAGCCCTGAAAATGAGCTGGAAAAAAGTGAATTTCTACTCTCCTTCTCACTTATTGCTCAGTGCTAAATGTCATGTAGTTAAAGAACAGCTAAAACATTTACACCAGGCTGCAGATCCTCCATGGAGATAAAATTCAAGTAAAAATTGGAAATGGCATCACAGAAAAAAACACTTATGAATAGTGTAACATTTATTTTTGCTTCAACTGTATACCAATAAATTTGGTAACAAAACTCCTGTTGATCAACTCAGATTTCTGGAAGCGATGGGATAGAGCTGGGCAAAAGCACTCAGGTTAATAAATAAAAATACCAGAAATTTCAAAAAATAGTTGAATTAACTAAAGGAAGCTTAATTAGAGTTGACTTGCGTGTATGTATATATATGTAAAATATCTTTCAAGCTATGTGAGACCATTTTACAGAGAACTTATATATACCTCCTTCAAGCCAAATAATTTGTGATTGAAGTGTAATATTTCGTTCAGAAAGTTAGCCTGTCTTAGTGTCAGACGAGATAAAAACACCAGAAGAATGCTGTTTGGATATTCCAAAGATCTTTACACGTTGAAAATTCACACCTCAGATCCGATGTGGTTCAGTTTAGTATTTTGTTTGGTTTATTAGACTCATTATGGCAACTTACCGAAAAAAAGAAGAGGGGTTAAATTACCTTATACCTTTCTCCATGTATGTAATTAGAAACTATATAATATTACCTCTTTGTTGTCATTCTGATGAATTAAAACATAAAATTATTTTAATTATTTATTACTGTAAAGTTTTTTTCTATTCTTCAAATCTCTCTTGTAACTCTGTGCTGAATCACCTTCAAAGTTTCCATACCCTTTTCTGAGAATAACCCAAAGTATTAGAAAAAATAATCAAATTCTAGTTTCTTTAGCCTCTAACAAACAGAGTACTAACCACCACAGTGTATCACAATAGTTGTATAATCTTATAGAAAAAAGCTCATAATATCTTAGTCATGTGCCTTTTCATTTTGCCGTAGTTTTTTCATTATTGTATGCATGTACTAGGAGCGTAACCAATACACTGCTGATGGAATGGAGCTGTTACTGAGTGATTGGTATCAATGTACCAAGTATGCATCAATCACATTTTACTTCATGTTACTCTGCACTAAATAACTAGAGGTATTAAAAGAAGACCTGGTTTATAACAGTTTACAATATTCTTAAGCTGTCACTGAAAAGAGTTTTTCCACTGCTGAAAGCAAATAAACCAGAGTTCACCTCCCAAGTGCAAAAAAGTGTACCAGAAATTAAGTATTTGGTTAAGTTTGAAGATGTAAAGCAATGAAAACCTAACCAATATATAAACATTTTCAATAGTGACTTACTCTGATTGACAGTGACTGTGAAAAACAGTGGCATAATCACAGACTAAATCTTCAGGAGTCAGACTTGGAGGGCACACAGATAAAATGAAAAACTTATATATAACTAGATATGCCTGTGATTTTTATTTGAGTTAGGCAGATGAATTGGGATGAAACAACTAGAGACTTTCTCCCATGATTCAGACAGATTAAAATAAAGTTAAATTATCCTCAAATACAAAATAGTTCATTAACCTTTTGTTCAGTTTGCATTACAACTTATCAAATAAACTAGTACTGAAATATTATGAGGACATTCAGCAGCTGGCTAATTCTCATTAGAATCAAAAGATCTGCCCAAAGATTTTTGATCTGCACATTTAAGTTGGAAATCTTGAGAAAAACTTTTCTCATAGATTTCCACTTCTCTACAGCCAAGCAGTAAACAAAATCAAAACAAACAAACAAAAAAAATCATACAAAATTTAAAGAAACAAAACCACAAACAAAAGGCAAAACTGAAAGAAACTGACAGCTCAACAATATCTTTCAATACTGATGATTTGGGATTCACTGTAAGAACAAACTCCTCTCAATAGTTCTGGATAGTACATCTGATTCCATAAAAAATTCAAGTCATAATTGTCTATTTCATGCACACACACATGCAGATGATTCTTTGTGATGTGCATAACAACTGTAATTTTGCTGCACAGGTGACATCCAACCTAGGTTCATGATTTAAGTCAAATGGATTTCAGTTAGTATGTCCACTGAACCTATGTTTTTTGCACAAGCAACTTATGTTCTAAATCTACAGAGCAAGCCCACCTTGATGGGTTTGGTGACTTTGCATCCCAGCATGCTGAGGTGATGCTGTCTTTTAGAAACAGAAGCAATATCAGAATCAAGGTGCAAAGAAGATCATAAACGTCTCTTTCTAAAGGACCTTTTTCTACTATGACATCTATATTTCTGTCTACAAATACTATAAAAGCTGTATCCAGGCAAGATGCAAAGAATACAGACAAATTCAAAAATTCTCATGTCATCACAAAAAGGTATGTCTCAAGAAGAGCAGTGGGGCCAAAGAGTTATAAGGAAAATATAACTATATTCCAGATGTAATATGATGAGCAGATAAAATATATTCTATGAAATGGCTGTTCACTGTAGCAGGGCATTAATATTCTAAGAGTTCCCTTTAGTTCATATTTCAATGAATTTTACCATAATTTAGTCAGGTAAAAGGGAGAAGTGAAAGTACAACATCTATTGGGCAGCCTCTTTCTGCGTTTTAAGAACACTGGGGTTTTTTGGCCTGAGATGCATGCAGGCTAGTAGCTAGAAAACAGTGGGGGTTTTTGTGCTCTATTTTGCAGAGACCTCTGGAAGCAAAGATGATGTTTTAGATTTGGACAAATGTGCTAAAACACACTTATGTTACACCCTTTTGGGGGAATGGTGGGTGTCTATGTTTAGCCCATATCCAGGCATAAACTATATCAGCTACTCTATCACACAATAACCCCTCCCCAGCTAAGAAGCAGGAGTGAGAAAAGGAGAGGACACCTGTGGATTGAAATGAAAACAGATTTAATGAAACAGAAAAACTAACACCAATGCCAGTATGAAGTATACCAAGTTATACTCAGCCCAGTGAATGTACTGTGGTCACCATAAATGGGAAGGCAGTCCTTGGAAACAGGATGTTAAGCGAGCCCCTCCAGGGATGGGGAGGACCAGGGTCAAGAGAAGCCTAAGTGCAAGTAGGAAGCCACCCCCCTGTCCTCAGCAAACTTCCCCCTTTATAAAGAATGTGATGTTTATGGCATGAGACAGGCCTGTGAGCCTGCTTAGGTAAGCTGCCCCAGATGGCTACAAACTGCTAATGGCCTGAAGACCATGGCTTGCCTCTGATTCTATCCCAGGAAAACCAGGACGCTGAGGGAGAATGTAACTTTTCGTATTTATGTATATAGGTTTTTGAGAGGGGGAATCTCTTATTGGTCCCCACTGCCCCACCCCAGTGAAAAGGAATAGACTTCACTTACATTATTGCATAGTGCAGTATTAAATCTATCACAAATAATTCCTTCATGTGAGAGAGAAATGGCAGGCAAACACTAAGTCTTAAAGCCACCACAGGGAGACTTTCTGTGTAGCCTTCTGATATGATAGAAACAACAAGAAATATCCCCTCTAATTTAGCATTTGACAGGCTGGTGTCTCTGTCAAGCAGTCTGAAGGCACTAAATGCCTATTTGGAAAATGCACAAGGTCTTAAAGGTTCTATTTACCAATAAACTGAAAGCTACTTCTGAGAAACCTAATAGTTATAAAAATAAATAAATAAATACATACCACAAGAGTGAGACGATAGTCACTTGTCAATTCAACAATTTCACAAACTAACACAGCAACAATCAAGAAGATTAATTTTGATAATATAATCAACTGCTTTCTTTGTGTGCCAACAAACCAAATGCCATGACCTAAGACTCTTTCTGTATAATCTATAGAATATGGAAAGTCTCCAGTTCTGACATGAAATTATATGGAAGCATCCTTTTTGATATCCTGTAGGCAGATTTACCAGTTGAGGAATCAAGTAAAATTTTTAATGTGCTTCTTTTAATTTATGGCAAGGTTAGGTTTGCCTCACAACACAAAACTAAATGGTTGGGCCAGGTTTGGCTGTGGAATGAGTTCTGGACTGTGCAATGGCTGTGCAACATCAAGAAAAGTATTTAAGCACAGGATCAAGGGGTGCTCAGGTTTCAGCCATTACACATCTCAGTTTCAAGCTTCTGGACTGTTTGTTACCCACAGAATATTTTTATGACTGATCCATGGAAAATGTGCTCTGGAACTTATTATAAATAAGAACTACTTTGGTGATGTAATGACAGCAGGGCTTACTTCTGCTCCTACTTCATCCATATGGTGGAGAATCAGACTTCTCATTTATACTTTTTAACAATAGCTTTTCTATGCTTCACTATGATTTTCTAAGTTTTTATTACACATCAAAGTCCTTTGGTGTTCCTGAATCTGCCCAAGAGAGACCACTGATAGAAATTTGGGCTGCTGAACTTCACTGACCATAAACCCAAACCACTCTCTGTAACTTAATAGCTTAAATATTTTTCCTTAAATACCTCTGTCTCATCTACCATCAAGCACTTCCTCACTGGTTAAAATGTGAAGACCAGAAAATTCATTAGTCATTTCTAAAATGGGTGGCAAATTACAAACTGCAATTTATGACATTCTGTAGATTACTAGAGGGTTATATTTTATTTTTTCTGCCTTTTCATCCCTGAAAATTTCAGATATTCCCTTGCTCTGTGCTGAGTGAATCTTCCTCCTCCATTCACATTGCCAGCTTCTCTGCTGGCCATTAATCATTTCATATAACCAACAAACCTTTGCTGATCTACCATTATGCAAAACTCTGGAAATTTTTATCAGCTTCTAAGGGAAAATTTAAATTGATTATGCATATTTTTTTAAATTGAAGGAGAAAAGACTGTAATTTTTATAATGAAAAAGCCTTTAAATTTAACACATTTAAACTAGCAATCAGCTTCTATGGCTAAGGGCTACCTTTTCTTTTGACGTTGGCTAGTGAGGATCCTTGGAACATAAATATATGCAATAAGCCAATAATTGTGCCTGTCTTTCTGCTGCTGTAGAGGGTATCTCAGTTCTGGCAAACAGATGGGTAATGGGAATTAGAAGGAGGAAAAAAAAAAAAAAAAAAACCAGCAATAAAAATATCAATCACAAAAGGAAGGAAATCCATTTGGTCCTTGGCAGCAAAGACACTGCTCAGCTAATCCATGCTGAGTGCAATCCAATACTCCTTTATATAATCCTGTTCTTGTGGAAGAAAATTAAAGTTTAATGCAATAACGGATGACACAAATCACTTTTGTTGCCCAGAAGCAGATTAAAGAATAGTTAAAATCACACAAATGTAATTTATTTTCTGTTGTTTTTATTTTATTTTATCCAGTGACATCTTTATTCTTTAATCCACAACATGTTTTTGATTATTAAGCATATATCCCCAATGTAAGAGAGATTTTATGATGGAGAAAAGGGGAAAGAAAAGAACGACAGCCAAGAAATTATTAGTTTTTAAATGATACATGTTAAAGCTCTTTCAAAAATCCATAAATTTTTCATAAGTTCATATGGGTCCTTGCCTTTAATCAATCTGTGTCAAGGGGACTTTAAAATAAGCATAAAGGCAGTAGAATGCTATCAGTCATAATTGGATCTGTACAAGACACTCTCATTAGCTATTAGTCTTGTGTATATAAGAATTTGTTGTTCTGCAACACATTGAGATCTGCCAACAATGGAACAAAATGAGAATTTCTGCACGACAGACAATAATGAAAAAGAGAAAGCAGTAATCCTGATCTTCCATTTTATTACTCTATCAGCCTTAACCCGCTCTTCATCAGCAAATTGGACTGAAAAAAAACCACAAAACGAAATAACATGAAAACTGACCTTGGGCATATCATGTTCCATACAATAAGTTCCTTCATGATTGAAAAAGTTACAATTTATCTGAAATTTTGATCAGACTTATAACTGTATTGGATAGAATCAGGTTTTTAATTTTCTTTACCTTTGTCCCCAGCTCCAACATACCCTTTCTTACAAATTAATTTGGGAAATTTCTCTGCCCCCACTTTATATTGCTGGTACCACATAACTGTAGATGTATGCAGAGGGAATGCAGGAGTCAGCATACAGTTATATTTTTTCTCAATAAAGCTATCAAGGAATTACCCAAGGCAATTCAGAAGTTTGTGGAATACAATATGGAAGCAGAAAAGTTGCATAATTTCTCTAGTGTGTCTCTTCATACATATTTTTTCAGCAATATGTTTGCATCTGTATGATCCATGCTTACCCCCAGGCTGAAAAGAGCTGGGGTTAAAAGCATAGGTTAAAACCACAAAGAGATCTCTCTCATTTTTGTTACATTATACTTCCCTCCTTCAGACACTACGTAAGGAGAAGCCAACATGCTGCGGGAATTCAAGGCCTCTTTACAGTTAGATTTAAGGTATTATCCAGAACAGGTTCCTGAGCAAGCTATTTACCCTGTTTTGCCAGGAAGAACAGAAAGAAAATAAATCACAAAAACCTACAAAATATGATGCCCTAGGAGGAATTTGTGTGAATAAAATAAACCTAGTAGAGTTCTGTTGTGCCTCAGTGACACCCAGCTAACTCTTTGACAGAAATTATTTCATATCATCTCAACATCAGTTCTTACCTGCAGTAAGAGATTAGCTCATGATCAATTGCACCAGCAAGGACAAAGTAAAATGGTAACTTGGGAACTACATCCTCCCTGAATTTCAACACACCTATTTGAATTGTGTGATTTCTGTTATTGCTTTATTAGTACTTGGGATTTTTTCACTTCTTTTCTAAGACGACATCACTTGCAATTGGGCACCAAAAGCACTTATTCTCATTACTGGCACATGAAAGCAAGTCTATAGAGAATGCAAGTCAAGATTTGTACACAGTTGTGAGGAAATGATCTTAATAATCAGGTTCTAGTTAGAGACACTGTATTTAAAAAAAAACAACAGAATACTTGCTATAAAGAAAATGTTAGGGTCTCATTTTTCCTCTTTATCTCTTCTGTGTGTACACTAAGAACACCACAACAACATATCATATTACCCTGCTATATTGTGATCTACTCTAATTATATGGGATCAGTCAGCAGTGGCAAAATTCAATCACTGGTCTCTGGAGTGCCATTGGATCTATAGGTCAAATCCTACTTTGCCAGACCACTTGTATTGGCTTCCTGTGCAAGCTGGAAAATGTATTAAAGGCAGTGCAGAAGTGGGGGATGTGTGTGAGGGGTGTGAGTGTGTGTGTACTTTCTAATCCCTCTGCAGCCGGCCAGGCTTAAACTGCGAGTGTCATCACCATGAATGCAGCAGTTGAATCTAACAGGTGGGGTAATAAACCATGACATTTGTAGCGGGTTTAATTGTACTGGTTGTGCTGGGATACCTTTCAGTACAAACATGGTTTCACTCGATGTCAACAAGACTACAGACCTACTTTTTACTCCACATGAACTAGGGTGTAAAGTTCCCACCTCCAATACACTTTGTGACATTTCAGGTGGCGAAACCTCTGACCTGTATCATTCTCATCTTTACTGGTTCAGCTGCTGGGTGGTGACAACCTGCTAGACTCTCTGTCTGGTCAAATGGTGATTTACTGCATAATAGAATTAAAGTATTAGCATGGTATTCCTGTCCACCCAACCCTAAAGGGCTTTTTGTTGATTGTAGGAGAGGTTCTCTGGAGGGAATTGCAACACAGAGGGATTTGTTGTGACCCTATTGCAAAGACAGTTCATAAATTTAAGTGAAACATGACATCTGTTCTCCATTCTTCTTTTTGCTTTACAGTTCTTCCTTATGACAATTCAGTAGGTACATTTCCAAATAAAATCTAGCCTGCTATTCTGAAAGGAAGACACAACCTTCATTCTTCTTATGATTTTTCCTGATTTTAAAGTGTAAATATTATTGTTGGAAAAACAGATCTAAATAAAAGACAAAGTATATATTTAAATCTCCAAATTAGAATCTCATTTACATCACAATTGCTCTATTGATGTCAATTAATCTATTTTGCATCCATAGAAAATTAAGAAAAGAGATCCAAATGTGCCTGGTTTGTTTGTTTTGTTTTAATAAAAATAATAATAATGTCTTTATCCTACAAAATAAAAATTTTATAAAAGCTCATTCTGTTAAATAATCAGGTACTGAAGGCTAGGTTCTTTGAAAACAACCTTCTTTCATTCGAAGATATGGTCATTAATATTCCTTTAATATAGGATGACTATCAAAATAGCATTAGTATTTGCACATAAGGCAGTAAAAGACAAAGCACATATGCTCTATTTCAAGGCAGCTTTTTCTCAATGTTGCAAAATATCAAAATGGCGAATTTTGAAAAATAGGGGAGTGAAAAAAGGGATTAAACCACACATTCAGAAGTAAGAATAAAATTAACATGCAAATCTGTCAGAATAAGTTTCTAGTAGCTTACACCGGATGACATATGTTTCTCTTCTATATAGATATGTACAGCAGTAATTTCAGTGAACGCTAAAGATTGTATCTTCTTTTCATTTTGCTCATACAATCTTGTTTTTTTTTTTTTTCTAGAATCTTGCTTGGAATGCCCCTTTCAATAGATGTATATATGTGTTATTTTAAAAGAACGCTTAACAAATGTGTTTACCACTGAAACTAGAAGATAGAAAACAGTTCTTAATTATGAAATTAGTTAAATCCCTTTCAACTTCTTGCATTTTGCAAACCTCCTAGCATGACAAAGTATCCTTTAACTAAAACAGTTGTCCTTACTTGGCAAAATTAATGCCTTTTTTTCCTTTGTTCCAATTACTTTTGGCTTTAAATAGTCTGTCCTGACAAGATATTATAGTCGATTCCTCTAGATTCTTACCAAATATCATATTAAATTAAAAATAAACCCCATGTTCAGGCAAGTTTAATTATCACTGAAGTCAGTGGCAAAGGCTTTGTTAAAATTATAAAAAAAAAAATAATTAAACTGATACCCATAGAGTGAAAATACTCTCAGTACAGCCAGTCTTTCCCTTTAATAAGAAAAATCCTTACAAATACAGAATCAGCAGAAAAATTAACAGAAAATTCCCAATGAAACTTAAAAAATCAACTCAAGCACTTATTTTATGGCAGGCTACCTGCAGAACCCTCACTCACTTTCAGTTAATCAGTCTTAAAATAGGCATAACTTTCTGTCTTTGTGATATTTGACTGCAAAGTCACATTGCCTTCAGTGATACCAGCGTTGTTTAACTGTGCTTGTGAAAGAAAAACTCTGGAAATTACATCAGACTTAAACTGCAGGAGGTGTCTTCTCCAGTCTGAGGCAGTCTGGGACATGGTTATAAGTGATGTGAGAGTTTTCAGTTGTGAGACCCAAAAGGTATCTGCTACTCCAGACTTTAACTTCCTGAATTCACTTCCTTCCTTTTTTCCATAGCTCAAGCACAAAGTCCTAACCAAGTCCCTGGCTTCCTGCTGACAAATCTAAAATGGATTTCCATGTTGCCATTTGAGGGTTCTGCAAGACAATGAAAAGCTGAAAACATAAGGATATCACAAGTATAGTGAGTGGTTTAGAAACCTCAATAATAACTAATACAGTAACAACATTCATTGATTTCAATTCATGCATTTTTTTGAGTAAGAGAGCACAAGCTGGTAGAATGTCACTAAGATTATGTGGCCAGAGCACTGGATACTAGTTTAAGTTCCAACTAACCTTCTTTTCATATATATTCATAGAATCATTAAGGTTGGAAAAGACCTCTAAGATCATCAAGTCCAGACATCAACACAACACTACTGTGACCACTAAACCATGTCACAAAGTTCCATGACATCTTTTAAATACTTCCACGAATAGTGACTACCACTTCCCTCGGCAACCTGTTCAAATGCCTTACCACTCTTTCAGTAAAAAAATGTAATATCCAATCTAAACCTCCTCTGGTGAAAATTAAGCCCATTTTCTCTCATCCTAGTTACTTGGGAGAAGAGACCAACACCCACCTCACTATTACCTCATTTCAGGTAGTTGTAAAGAGTGATAAGGTCTCCCTTCAGCCTCTTCTTCTCCAGACTAAACATTCCCAGTTTCCTCAGCCTCTCCTCAGAAGACATATTCTTCAATCCCCTCACCAGCTTTGTTGCCCTTCTCTGGACCTGTTTCAGCACCTCAATGCCTTTCTTATACTGCAGTGCCCAACACTGAACACAGTACTCAAGGTGCAGTCTCACCATTGCCAAGTACAGGAACATGATCACTTCTCTTCTGCTGGCCACAATATTTCTGGTGCAGGCTAGGATGCTGTTTGCCTTCTTGGCCACCTAGGCACACTGGTGGCTCATGTTCAGCTGGCTGTCCACCAGCACCCCCAGGCCCTTTTCCACCAGGAAGCTTTCCAGCCACTCTTCCCCAAGCCTGTAGTGTTGCCTGAGGTTGTTGTGGCCCAGGTGCAGGACCCAACACTTGGCCATGTTAAACCTCATACCATTGGCCTTGGCCCATCAACCCAACCTCTCCAGATCGCTCTTCAGAGCCTTGAGCAGGTCAACACTCCCATTCAGTTTGGTGTCACCTGCAAACTCACTGAAGGTGCATTTGATGCCCTCGTCCGGATCATTAGTAAAGCTATTAAACAAGACTGGCCCCATAACTGAGCCCTGGGGAACATGCATTATAACCAGTCATCAACTGGATTTAACTCCATTCACCACAAATCTCTGGGTTTGGCCATCCAGCAAGTTTTTAACCCAGAGAAGAGTACACCAGTCTAAGCCATGAACCACCATCTTCTCTAGCAGAATGCTTTGGGAGATGCTGTCAAAGGCCTTACTAAAGTCCAGGTAGACAACATCCACAGTCCCTCCCTAATCCACCAGGTGGATCAACTGGTCATAGAGAGAGATCATGTTGGTCAAACAAGACCTGTCCTTCCTGAACCCATGCTGGCTGGATCTGATCCCCTGGTTGTCCTGCATATGCCATGTTAGTGCCCTCAAGATGAACTGTTCCATAGTCTTCTCCAGTACCAAGGTCAGGCTGACAGGCCTGTAGTTCCCTGGATCCTTTTTCCATCCCTTCTTATAGATGGGCATGACATTGGTAAGTCACAGTTGTCTGGGACCCTCCCTGTTAACCATAACTGCTCGCAAATGATGGACAGTGGCTTGGCAATCTCTTCCACCAGAAGAACAACAAAACATAGCTCATGGATTAGTGACCTCCTCTTTCTTCAGAATTTTAAAGGAGCTTTTTCTTACACCCACACATACACTACCAATACCAGCAGAAACACCATATGATAAAGCTAAATTTTAAGATTTAATACCAGTGACAGGCTAAAATGCCACTCATGCTCTCAGAGAACTTTGTAGTACTCAGAAATAAAAGGTCTAAACGGCCCCTTCAATCTCAGATGCACAGTGGAGCATGGCTTGTCACTAGAGACCATGGGAACGTGGCAGCACCTGCTGGTTAGGCCAGCTCAAGCATGGTATAAAATCGTCTGTTTCTCACAAGCAGTTTTGCAAACTAATCCCATGCCAAAAAATATATTTTAACTAAGAGGTATAATATTGACTGGTAAGGGACATGGGGGAGAATGCAGAGAAAGAACATTTTTTTATGTCTGTTGTACCATATGATTTCTACTCTAGTTGCACTCTGTCCCTGTTTTATAGTACAAACATCTATTATAGACTTATCAAGTTCTGTTCAGTCATTTCTTGGGTTTATTCTGAAATCTGTATTGTTTTTAACAGTTCAGCCTCTGCAGAGTAGAAGTTTGTACAATTGTGGTATAAATCTAAAACAATAACTATTGCAGGCTTTTTTAAAATTTTTTTTTAATTAAGACACCACAGAGTACTTTTCTCTTGGCAATTTTAACTATGCTACTAGCACTAGCTCAGGTATATTGTTACAATCAGGCAATAATGATACCTCCTTATAGTGAAGACACAAAAATACAGAAAAAAAGAAATGTTCTTTTTTTCTGTATTTTGGGGTTTTTTTAAATGATAGACATCATCTACTATAATATAATGAATGAACTCCATCAGTTCCACTGGTTGAACAAGAGAGGCATATTTAAGGTAAAGATTAGCTGCTATTACCTTTTCTTCAAATCCTATTTTTTAAAAAAATCCAGTAGGTTTTCTGATGAAAAATGGTCGCTTTTCTGAAAACTTGTGTGCTCACTTACAATACAGATATATGGACGTACCATAGACACAAATCTCCATCAGTCTCCTCATATTCCTTAACCACAGCCAAAAACTAAAGAAACAGTTTCTGAAAGCTTGAGCATTAATAGAAATAATCTTTGTCTGCTTAACTACAGTGACACCAACAAGTTCTCAGACGGCTGAAACAAATATAAGCAACACTACACACTTTGTTTGGTGCAATCTATTCCACCTGTAGATTCTCTTCTCCAATGGGCCAAAAAACACAACATTTGTAACTGATACTGATGATATAGCTGCACCTTCTGGGCTTTTGTTGGTACAACACCTCTAGTCATAAATTGCACCTTATTGCACCCCTGATCAGTATAGCGAGACTGACTGAGTTTATGGTAAAGACACAATCCTTCATTTGTGGTCCAAACCGGAAGCTCTTTGCTCTGCTGAGACTGTCAGCTTGAATCCCAAACAAGATGAAGCTGATTAGCCCATTTCCAGCAGAAAATAAAAAATAAACCAAAGAAAATTCTCAGGTGATTAATCCAATCTTCCATCAAAATGGTAGCTGGTATGATCCCACTGGTATTGGAGACCTGAACTCTACTTTTAAAATTTAATATTTGTTAATTTTACTTTCTGTATGTTCTTCTTGACTCAATGTTGATAAACAGACTTTTGTGCTGTAAAAAAAAGTGAAAATTAAAAAAAGAGATTTTTTAAAATGTAAATTACTTTAACAAGTAGTTCAGAGAGAACAGCTCATAATCTACTGTGTTATGAATACCTAGACAGATTCAAACAGGCTATTAACCAAATAGATTACCAAGGAAGAAAGGAGAAGAGAAAAAAATAAACAACCAAACTAAAACACAAAACACAAATTTAAAAATCAAACAAACAAACAAAACAAACAAACAAACAAACAAAATGCCAAACCAAACAAACAAAAAAAAACAAGCCTAAACCAACAAATATTCTGCAATCAAAAAATTGGATGCTACAGGGACTGTCAGGTGTAAGGGGTGCTATGAGACATTTTAAACAAAGACCTTGATTTCAGCCCTCAGTTGAATTCCTGGGGAATTTTTTACCAGGATCAAAGTTGTTGCAGTAATGAACATTCTTGACCATTGGTCTCTGTGTGCACAATGCACATTGCTTTGAAAAGGTCTTTTAAAGTAAGATTGATAGGTCAGGACATTTGTGCCTTGTTATTACATAAATGGGCCACAAGGCCTTTCAGACAATGTCTTATTGAAAGTCTGCATAGCAGGGCACTCTTTAGCACAGTTCAGCTTCATGAACCCCTGTTCAAAGCAGGGAGGAGAGGACAATAGACATTATAAATCCATATAACTTAAGAACAAACTGCCATTAACCCAACTTGTAGATAAGATTTGATCAGGAAATAATTAAACATAAGGACAATATTTTTAACAGCATATTGTGCAGGAAGCAAAAAAACAGTATTTTAGTATGCTCAGATTACTTAAAATGCATTATTATATAGTATCATGTACACTGCTTTGCCTCTGAACTGCAAATATCCAGGAAATGGCTTTTCTACTCCATGGACACAAACACAACCATATTATTTTGGCCAAAATAATATGGTTGTATTATATTCACACTACATTCAGACTACATCTGTGGAAAGACACAGACTTTACTAGGTACTGAACAATCTTTCTAATGGCAGAATTTCAGCCAAGAATCTCATTCATAACCTGATGTGATAAGGCAAAGGAACAGTAAAATTACAGACAACATCTAAGATAATTTTACAAAATGCTAGTTAAACGCTATGGTAACCAAATGAACATATTACAACAGAAGGGTACAATAATAAAATGCTAATGATTCATTACAGCAAGCTTTGCCGTATTCCTAAGAATGTGTCACGTGTTGAATTTCAATTTGCAATACTAATCTGAATTAGAATAAAAATCCGTGTTCATTTCACTCCATAAAGTGTTACACAAAACCACCCTATTCCAATGAACTGCATAAATATCACTAATCCCTAATTTATAAACAGAAGTATGTAAATAGAAAAGTTAAGAGTAGCACAGAAGTAGAAGAATATCATTTGCCAGAGAATACTAAAACACTACAGGGCTCTGGCATGCACATTTCTTCCAAGCAGACACCAGATAATAAAACTACAAGGTATTAAGGACTTCGTTAGCTTATCTTCTTGATAATCTTGCCAGCACAGAAAGAGGAACAGCTATGAATAACAACTATATGTAGACAGGTATCCAGGGCCTCTTTTAAAATGACTGAATTGATAGAACCTTTACACTCCTAATTCAGAGTCTAATAAACATCTGTCATAGAAAAATACTCAAAGTAGGCTACAATGAGGAGGCAAACCAGATTGCAATGAGCAAATACACTTCAGGCACAAGGAACTACCACTTTCATTCTTAAACCTTCTTATAATGGTGAAGTCATAAATCTGGGAAGGAAGGCTATGTGGTCTATCTGGACTTCAGCAAGGCCTTTGATACTGTCTCCCATAATATACTCCTGGAAAAGCTGGCAGCCCAT
>JANHFX010005800.1:0-17408 GCA_027560015.1 Chloroceryle amazona | reverse complement strand
ACCCTGCTCTGGTTGCAGATGGCCCTGCTCCCTGCAGGGGGGTTGGACCAGATGAGCTTGAAAGGTCCCTTCCAACCTAAACCAATCTATGATTCCATGAAACAGCTTCTGTAGACATCACGGGTGAGGCTGGGATGACCAAGATATCTGTCAGGGTTGCGTAATTATCTTAAGTATCAATTTCCCTTTGGAAAAGTACCTTTGTATTTTCCAGCTCTTGCAGACCTTTCCTTGCCTGGCTCCAAACGCAGCAGAGGAGGGGAGATGGGGCAGCTGGGGCAAGCGTGGCTGTGCAGCCTGTGGCTGTAGCTGCAGTGGGACAGTCATGCTCACTCACCCTCTGCGCTTTGCTGTTCCCGTTAATAAGCCTCCTGAGGATGGGGATGCTGCTGCTGGTTCACTTATGCTCTGTCTTAATGGTGTGCATGTAAGTGAGACGTTCTCCTCCTCGACATCATTCTCTTCTAATTACATATTAAAGCATAATCATGGTAGCAAGAAAGCAGCCTTAATGCACCCTGGGTAAAGCTAATGATGTGGACACACTGCACTTAGATGCATTTGTCAAAGTGTCCTATTCCAGGCCTGTTGTGAGTAATTTTAGGAATTTCTGAGCCAGCGTGGACTTGGTAAATGTTTGCAGTCATTCCTACTAATGAGTAAGGCTTGTGTCAGGAGACTGAGATGTGGTGGAGATTTCTCCCTGGCTGACAGATGGTGGGGATTTCACAGCCTGTTACTTAAGTTTTGAAAAAGGTGGTTAATATTTCTGGGGAAGGAGTGACGGGCAAATGGGTTGGAAGTAACACTTAAATTGGAGGCAGCAGTTTGCATGTTTTTTTGGGATTTGGGGAGTGGTGTTTTCCATCTTAATCCTAGGGCAAGGCTTCGTCTTTCTGCCTTGATGTTGATGCCAGCTACTGATGAAAATCACCTTCTCCACATGCAAGAGCTTATTTCCAGCTCTCCATCTCTTCCATTTGCCTCCTTCAAGGTCACCTTGATTTTGGACAGCTCTGGAGCATCTGTCCGACTTGAAGCACATAAAGGGTCTTCAAACTGTAGTGGGATGCTCAGTTGCTCTGCCACAGGCTGAAGCCTGAATACGATGGAGCAGTGAGGACAACTTGCACAATGTATGGATCCTGTGCTGTCTGAAAAGGTGGTGTAGATATGGCCCACGAAGCACAGGATCATGGTATTGTTTAGGTTGGAAAAGACCTTTCAGATCATGCAACCATTAACCCAGTATTGCCAGATCACCACTAAAACACATCTACATGGCTTTTAAACCCCTCCAGGGACAGGGACTCCATCACTTTCCCGGGGCTCGGTAACACTTTTGGGGAAGTAATTTTTGCTGATGTCCAATCTGGGCCCTGCAGAACAGCAGCAGTGAAGCTGTGACAGACCTGGCAGTCCTGTGCCTTGAGCTGCTGCTATGCCCCATCCTCTGGGTCATCTTGTTGAAGATGGTTAATTACTCCCAGGAGTAAGGAGACAGTTCTACAACTGTTGGTGTTGTGCAGTCCTTTGAGATGCAATGGGTGTTACTTTTATACACGGTCATGCCTCTGATACAGACGTACTCTTCTCTCTTGCTCTTTGTGCATCTGATTTAAAATATACCTGTATCTGGAGAGAACTGATGCAAAAGTGGAGCTTTGACAAGGGAAAGCTTGATAGAGTTTTCTCAAGGAAATAAAATGAGGAAGGATTCTTCCCTGCACACAGACCTTTCAGTGCTATGGAGTGTGCACGGAGAATTAAATCAGAGCTGGGGACCCTGGAAGGCTTTTGGGTGCTGGGTATGATATAGAAGGTGTTCCTGTGGTACCCTGGTCTCCTCTGGGCACACACAGAAGAGAAAGCAACTGGAGATAGTGCTGGAGGATTAAATTAAAAGTAGTTGAAGAGCCATGGTGTGAGGCAGCAGCTCTGGAGCATCACTCTCTGCTGCCCCAGAGATGTACCTGAGCTGATGGGGTGCAACAGCTCTTGTCAGGTGGGAAAGAGCAAGTTGGTCTTCCAAGCCAGTGGACTGTAAAGATTATATATAAAAAAAATTGAATATATTTCTTTCATGTGGAAATAGTGCTTTAGTCCCTGTACAGCGAGATTTATCTAAAGGACCTCTGTGCTCCAGCAGTGGAGCTGAGATCACAGTTCATTGCAGATGTGAATTGAACTGGCTGGGTCCCACTTTCAGCAGATGTGAATAACCATTGTACAGCATCAGTCTGTCTTCAACCCCACACATCAGTTCTGCTCCCCAGGCTGTTTTTTTCCACAAGCTAGACTTGCACAGAAAAAGAATTTTTCTTTATAAAATGAATTTTCTGGCTCCTGAAAATAACACGCTGAAGCTGGCTACGAGGGCTCTGCATATGGGCACAGCAGGGTGAGATGCTGGAGAGCAGCAGCAAATACCCCACCAGCTCTCTGGAGAGGCTGCTTCAGTGACCAGCGAGGTGTTAGAGATGGATCTCCCAGAATGTAGGTTTGGTTGGGCTTGTTTCTTTTTTTTTTCCTATTTTTTTTTCATTTTTCAGCAGGGATGTTTCATCCCATTGTAGTAGATGCTGGATGGGAAGCTCATTTTAAGTGTTTCCAGCTAACGCAACAATTTGAGGTGGTGTGATTTTTGTAGAGCTAGATGACAGCTCCTCTCTGGGAATCTGATTTTTGGGACAAAATGCTCAATTGGATTAGACTTTTATGATGTCTTAAATCATGCACAGAGATGTAATAGTCACTAGGTCATTAGCCCATATTTGATCTACATATGAAATTTAATTTCAAAACATGAACGTATAGAAAAATCTACAGTTGGGAAGTGGATAAACTTTTGGTTTATATCCAACCTGCAGGAAACCATGTGAAGGACTCTTGCCTCAAGGCCTCACTTGACTCTGTTTGCTCAGCCTGTTCCTCCACCAGCCAAGTCCCAGTGTGGGTGCTGCCTCCCGCCCTTCCCCATGCCTTTTTTCACAATATTGTTCTAATTACTGGAGTGTGAAGAATTGACTCTCAAAATGCCTCTTGGCAAATTCCATTTGTGCATTGATGAAATTTCCCTTCTCTGCAGTCTCACCATTAGTGCCAGCCCCCGTTCAGCTCATCCTGGGATCAAAACTTCTCCTCCACCCTTCCCAGGGGAACTGGGACACGGTGGTTATCGCGTTGTTGGAGATAATGCCACAGGGAGATGAGAAAGGGAAGAAAAGGAGGGATTTGCGGGAGGATGAAGGGTTAAGACTCGTCTGTCGAGGTCCAGCTGGTCTGTGTTTTCACAGTGTTGTTTCTCCTGATGAGCTGCCAGATGTGATGTTTTGGGGGTAAACTGGGACAGCCAGCGATGTCTGCGGGTGCAAGGCTCTGAGAGCAGAAGCTCAGCTGGTAGCTCAGGAAAGGCCTCGCGGGAGGCTTTTGGGGCTGAGGATTTTGGGGAGGTTGAGCTCTGAACCCTGCTGGGCACTGGGATGTTTGTGGTGGGATTTCCTCGCCTGCTTGGGGTCACGTCCTTTGCTTTTTCCCGATAGCTGTCCCTCGAGGAAGGGACTCACTGGTTCTGCTTGAACCTTCTGCTCCCTGGCTGTGCAGCAGACCTCTGTGCCTGTGCAGTCATCAGTTGATGTTGCAGGGAATTCAGGGTCTATGGTTCATGTGCTCTCAAAGTGGCTTATTTCTTTTAAGTTGAGTTGTTTCGAGAAGTATCTTTTTTTTTTTCCTTCTTTTTCTCCAAGTGAGCAAGGAGCCCTTGAGAAATGCTTTGGGCTTTTTGTGCAATTGTGAGGGGCTAAAAATGAAAAATAAAACTGAAAGCTCAGTTAGCAAGTAATGGCAAGGTTCCCGGGACTGAGATTTTAAGAAAGATGCCACAAAGGAGGTTTTCTTCATAACGTTAGAGACTGAGCAGCTTTGGAGCATCTCCTGATTCCAGAGTGCTTGCAGTAGGTCCACACAGCAGACTCATGCTGTGAAATTACAGGTTGCTTCTGTCTGGTTTTCCTTCCCTGTTACATTTGCAACCTGGGAGCTGGACCAGCAAGTCCTGGAGAGGGGAGCAGGGATGGATTGGTGGTTTTCCCCAAGGCTGCCTGTGGATTGTGCTAGATCTGGGGTTTGGGCTGGCTTGAAGCACTGGTGGCTTTGGCTACCGTGAAGTCTCCTCCTTTATCATAAAACATCCCAGGCATCCTCCCTGCAGGATAGACTATGGGCTGCAGAGGATCACAGATGACTTTATCAGAGGATCTGAGCCAGCAGGGAACCAAAATTCATTCCAATGGCTCCCCACTGCTGGCAGCCCCTGCATGGGACCAGTGGCAGCGAGGACAGAGCCTTGGTGTGATGACAGCCCAGTCCTCTATGCTCCCTGGCAGGGGTCCAACAGAGGGGTGCTCCAGTCAGTTTGTGCTGCTCAGCTCCCCTCTGCAGATGCTTTGGGGCTCACCAGGGCTGTGAACATCCTTTCCCACCTCCACAGCCGTTTCCTGGCATCTAAAGGGGTTTAAATGCCCCTTGGAGAAGCACTTGGAACACTGACTGGCTGCTTCTGATGTGCGTCTTCTTGGTCAATGGCTCACAGAAGAGCAGTTACCCTTCAGAGGGGCAGTAGAGCCTGAATCTTCACCACCTTGTCCTGCTGTTTTGGCAGCTAATCAGTTTTATCCTTGTCTGGGGGAGAATTTGAAAAGCAAAGGAGGGTGAAGAACACGTGCCCTGGACTAGGCTAAGGAGAAACTGGCCAGGGACACACCAGGGATGAGTGATCTGTGGGCAGGGATGCTCAGCTTTGGGCTTCTTCTTTTCACAGAGGCAAGGACCTTTAGAATGCAGGAAAAGGGCAGTGAGAAAAGCCCTGGAAACAGATGAGATGCAGCCACTTGGGTTGGCAGGTGGTGATGCGGGAGAATGCTTTTTGAGAGCAGAGTTGTGCTGTGGCTGGTCCCGGGAGCTGTTGGGTTCTGTTGGCACCATGTGTTACAAGAGTGTACAACAACCAAAAAACATTTCACTTCAGGCACTTTGCTCTTCCCAGATGCTTTTCCAGTTCTGCCTTGCCACGGAAAGGCTTGTAAAGAGGTAGCAATCGATTACAACTAGTCGCAGCAAGTTCCTGCTCGTGTAAGCTGTCTGAAGGACAAGCAGATCTGGAGATTCTTTGTGGTTTTCCTCCGTTCTATTTCTAGCTCCATTAAATCCATTTTTCCCCTATTCTCTTCTGAAACATAAACGAGTAAATGCCATAACAAGGGCACACTTAAGGAAAAATGAAGCATGACTATAAATATGAGTGACCTAACTAAAAGAAAGGTCAGATAAGAGACATTACCCAGCAGTGTTCATTATGGGTAGCGGGGTGTAATTCAGTGCCCTGTTTTCCCACGTCTGTAGTAGAGCCCATCAGAGGACCCCTGGGGGGAGATAAGGGATGAATGACGTGCAGGGGGGAAACTTTTCCTTTCCTGTGTGTCTGCATTGAGGGAAATACAGCAGGTGAAGTGGAGAAGGGATTTTGATACCTATGGCTATCTGTGGTGTGGTTGGAACTTTGGTGGGGAAAGGAAGGAGCTGAATGAGGGCTCTTTGCAGCATGACTCTCATGGTGCTGCTGTTTGGACAGGGCAGGGCTGTTTGCTTTTACTCTCCTTGGCATGTGCTGAACAAACCTGCACCGAAATGTTTGCAAAGCACAAAAAGCTTTTTTCACCCCCTGTGATTTGGAGCCTGACCTGAAGTTTGGAGTCCAGGTGCTGAGGCTGGGTGCAGAAAGCTGCTGCCCCATCGCCCAGCCCAGGGCTGGTGGGTTCTGCTCAAGGCACACAGGTGAAGAAGGAAAATATCCAGAGTTCCTGAAGAAAACAGAAACTTCTTGGAGAAAGGCTCATGGCTCAGTAAGGCAGCTCCTGCTACGTGGGGCTGGGCAGGGGGTTCCCGTGGGGATGTTGGATGTGATGGTGCTTTTCAGGGCTTCACTGTGGGTATGTTGCCACCAGCCCCAGCATGCTTCTGTCGATGTGTCTCTGCTCCTGCCTGTTTTCCCTCCCTAAAGCTCTCCAGGTTTTCATACAAGTGGGAAAATGTGTCCAAGTGATGTCAGGAAGAACTGGCAGTATAGAGAAATCTCTTGTTATGGCAGAAACCGAGTGAATGGGTGAATCTTGGAGATGAATTGGGCTACTCTTCTTGTTTTGCTTTTCCTGATGTGAAATTCAGTTCCCTGAACCAAAGAAGTTACTCTACAGCCCTGAACCATCTGGGGAGGTGCAGTAATGAAACCATTTAAGTTCTCCTTTGTATTTTGGAGGGACGGTGATAATTCCCTTGGTGCCAAGGCTTATTTTGCTTCATTAATACCTGGATTTGAACAGTTTCCTTTCTTCCTTTCCTCGCTCAGGGCTGTGGTTTCAGAAAGCTCTCTTCTCGAGGAGATTTTGTATGTGTACACACCACGTGAAGTCGACAGGGGTTGAACTTCAAAGTGAAGCATGTGAATAAATATTATCCTGACTTGAGGCTACTATTTATTCTTTTTCTTCAGAAACAAAACAAATTCATACATGCCTTCTGGAGACCTGGAATTAATAGTTTTCTTTTACTTCTTTTTTACCACTGATGTGATGACAGCACCATAGTATTCCCTCTGCTTTGCTAGGATGATGACTGTACCTACCTCACTCGAGTGTGTGGGCTTTACTGTTTTGCAGCTGTTTGAGATTGGGGGGAAATTCTGGAGCCTGGGTCACAATCCTCTAGTCTTGCTTGTGTGGCTTCCACAGGTCACCAAGGGGCCAGACTCTGGTGTGATGGGTGAGCCCAGGAAGATGCTGTGAACCCAAACCTGAACCTTGGAGTTCAGGAGGGCGTTTGCTTTAGGGTCCAGGAGCTGAACATGGCTTTTGCCAGGGCTAAGTTGTTTGCTCTGCACTTTGCCCCCTGGAAGCACCTGCAACAGGCAAGTCCTTGTGTCCCAGGCGTCCAAAAGAAAACACTAAATTTGTGTCCGGACAGCCCATCTTTGTAGGCTTTGCACAAGGTGTAGAGTGTGTCCTGTGCAAATCAGAGTGGTTAATACTGCCTCAGGCCATGCACCCAAACGCACCAGGTCTCTGGATGGTTTCTACCTGCCTTGTGCAGGCAGGAGCTGGGCTGTTGCTGTGGTATCGCTGTCCCAGGCACATCTTGCTCTCTGGTTCAACTTTCCTCCGCAGTTCCAAGCAGGGAAAGGCTTCATGCATAGAAAATAATCAAATCAAATTATACCATCAAATGTTTTATGTATGAGGAGGCACAGGCTGTCAATAATCCTCTATGTTTTTTAATGCGAACTCTCTCTGCGTTTCTGCTGGTGCCTGATGACACCAATTAATTTTATTGTTTGGAAATAATCTTCTGTGGTGTGTGATTTGCACAGCCCTAGCCTTATGCTTTCTAATGATTTCTCTATTAATTTTACTGCTGCCAGTAAGCTGAAGATGCCTTTCAAGTGGAAAGGGAAACATGACCTAATACCACGGATAAAATATTAGCAAGAGCAAATTAAATCCCGGTTAGCAGCGTTAGGACCCCAGCCCCTAAAGACAGAAGAGCTGCTGAAGTGTAGCAGCGAGCGAAGAGCTGCACGTGCTGCCTCTGGATGCTCAAGAGTGTGGAGCAGTAACTTTTTGAACAGCTCTAAAATTAATGTGGCATCAGTGTTTCTGTCCCCTGCTGCTCCAGCCAGCTATTCCCTGGTTAAAGAAAGAATTGACCCCGATAAATTAAATTTGTGTGCCTCCCTGTGAGCTAGAAATGCTCTGGCCGGGCTCACCCCACTGCAGCTGTGGTCAGGCATTGCTTTTATCCCTCCTCCTTGAGCTGAAAACGGATCTGATGAGAGCTGCTCAGCACTGCAGCCTTTGCCAGGATGACACATGCCCTTGTCATCTCCAGTCTGGGTGTAAGGATGAAGCTCTGCAGGGGAGCTCCCTCTGTCCCACTGGACACTGGTGATGCACGGGTGGGTAGTGCTCTTTATTTTCCTGATTTTTTTTATTTTTAGTTTATTTTTCACCATCACAAGCTTTGAGCATCCTCAAGCCTTGTCCTTTTGTAGTACCTGCACCCATCTGGTGAAAGCCTCAAAAGCAAAGTGGATACAGAAGATTTCCAGTGCAAACTGGGGTTAATGGCTGTGACTTGGGTACCTGTCACCTGCAAGTCCTCCTTTGCAGCATGTGGGTGGTAGTAGGTGTGTGTTGAGGGGCTGGGAGAGGAGCTGTGGTTTATCATAGTCATTGATCTAAAACAGGGTGAAAAAGAGTTTTTTAGTTATGTCAGCATAGAAACATTCAGGTAAATCCTGATCAGACACTGACACGTGTACCTGTGAGATGCTTGTGGAGAGCATCTCTACCTTCCAGTGACCTTCACTGGCTGCTCTCAATCGGTCCCAAAATCAAGGAAATAAAATAAGGTTAAAATTATGAGGAGGTCACATGAAAATGCCCTTCTTCAGCCTTTGCAAGAGGTCTGTACTCGTGGTGGGGTGATCAGCACTCTTAGCTGGGACTGACTTTCTTCAACTGTTTCCTTCTGAGAGGAAAAAATATTCCCTTGATGCCTGAAAATATCAGCACATCAATATTGTCTCAGTGAGGGAAGGGGGGCAGGGAATCAATGCAGGTTGTGACCAAAATATTGATGTGAAGATTTATATAAACATACAAATATTCATGGCTGTAATGTCTTACTTGGTGTGCTGCAGAGTTTTGTGGTTCCTGCCTAGAAATTCGAGGCAGAAGAGTTGGCCATCAGGACGATGGACTTCAGGGCTGATGGCTGGGCAAGGATGAGGGTCTGAAAGCTTGGCAAGGAGCCGAGTGGTTTGTAGGGTGGAGGCTGAACCCAGGGAAGCACTGGGGCTGTGCTGGTGGAGGGGTTGGAGCTGCAGTCACTTTCTGCTCGCTGTCTCCTTGCTAACATCTCGTTAGACTCAGGTCATTGGGCAGGCCTTGGGCTTCTGTGCACCACCCCAGCCATGCTCACCCTGTTCTGTGTTGGATGGAAACCTGTGAGGTATTTCAGTAATGTCACTTTTCCTTCCACTTTTTCCCAGTGAAAACAAATGAATTTTTGCAGAACTGGGTAGTGACAGTGTGGGCAGGGAAAAAAATACCATGATCTAGATATAAAAGTAGCTGTCAGGAGTGATGGGCTGATGCAGGCAGGGTGTCTGTGGCGCTGCTGTTAGGGGTGGTGTTTCAGCAAGGATGTGCTTGCCCTCCTGGTGCCTGGCAGGGTCCCTCCAGCCCCACAGCCCTGGCTGGCTGCCTCTGCTGTCCCTTTTTCAGAGGTCTTTGAAATGGTGATAAAATGGTTATGGTCAGATCAAAGTCTGAGCATAAGATTTCTGCTGGCCGTGGGTCTCTTTGCACTGGGTTCAGAATGATGGAGCCAAGGCAAGTCCTCCCTTAGGGTTTGTATGAGAATGAAGCCAGTTCCAGCTCTGACTTCATGGGGGAAGTTACTGAAAGTCAGGCAATGAGTCACAAACAGACTGCCGTGTTGAGAGAGATATATTTATTTTGTTGTTGTTGTTTGCATTGCTCTTTCAGAAAAGAAAAAAATGGATGGGGGGTGTGGGTGAGAAAGGGAAACTGCTGAAGGAAATCAGTTGTCAGCAAAAGCAAAATAAGACAAAAAGCAAAAAAAAAACCCACCCAAAACCTCACGTGCGTGCAAAGTCACTGGTGCTGCTCACCGCTCTGGTTGCATCTCTGCTGCCAGAGCAGAGAGGGCTTGGATATCTGTTCCTGCATCGCCATAGCTCTGGTGGAAGCATGCCAGCTCTGGTTCATAATTAATAGTTTTCCAGCCCGATTCTGCTGGGAGAACAACGAGGACATTGAGAGCAGGTCCATGCTGGCTGTGCTGTGTGGCTGCTGCAAAAGCCTGAGCCTCCTGCCTGCTCCACGTAACCTTGGTTTATCCGCCCAGAGCTCTGCCTCTGAAGAAAAACGACTTCAGGCACAGGATTACGGGTAAATAGTGTTGTAGTACCATGGTGACATTTTCCCCCGTGATGCTTTCTTTTCTTTTCTCTCCCTTATGGACTCTATAATCTTCCAATATGATAAGAAGTGAGGAGTAATGGAGCTGTTGGCCTTTTTAAATATGTATGAACTTCTCGGGAAAGCCAGAGAAGTGAGGAGCAGGGAAGACAGATAACAGATGTGAGATGGTCTCACAACCGTGTCGTTTGACATGTGCAGTTTGGTTTTTTTTTCTTTTCCTGGTGACCCAAGTCAAAGGCAAAGCATAATGTTTCTGTTCTTACCATGTAAAGATGATGATTATTTTTTTTTTTTTAAAGACAACTGTATCTGGGGCGCAGCTGTGATCGTATCACAGAAAGCTGATCGTGCACTTCCTACCTCTGCCTCGCTGGGCTTTTGCTGCCAGCAAACAAAGATGTTTTCTGCCTCTTCTTGGCATCAATCTGGATGGCGACTCAGTGAAATGGGCTCTGTGGGATATGGTGATTTTTGTGACAGACCTGCACACACACACACATATATATGTATATTTTGGGCACATAAATAACTGTTGTCATGGTCAGGTTTTAGCTGCTGAGAGTCAAATGGGTCCATCCCATCTCCAGCATCTTTGTCCCTCCAGCTGAAGGTGGTGGGGCTTTCACTGAGGTGTAGGGCAGATGATCCAAATCACTTCTGTTTGTGTTTCACTGGTAAATGACTTTGTGTTATTCTCAAATACTGGCTTAAGGGGTGAGGGTGTGGAGTAGCTGTAGACTTAAATTTGGCCCCCATAACGCATGTCATGTGCATCGATTGTATCTTTGCTGGGGAAGGGAAGCTATTGAGGGTCAGAGCTTGGGAAAAGGAGAACGGGCAGGGATGTGAGAGGATTTGCTTTCAGGAAGGTCTCTCGTTAGAACAGAATTGCTCAGAGTTGTGATGTGTGATGCTCCCTGGTGCTGGGCAGTGCTGCTGCCACCGCCTGCCCCGCGATCCTGCCTGTTGCAGGAGCAGGATTGGCTCTCGAGCGTCTGTTTGATTTACTTGGGTTCTTCAGGCTCCAGACTATAGAAACCGTGCTGGTAATCAGCTTTCAGCCACCTCACCCAGCCAGGGATCAATACAGCTCAATACAGGGGTTTGTTTTTTTCCAGAAAGACATGGGGAGAAAAGATGCTATTGAAAGAAAATTACTGCATTGCCTATCAGCTGAAAACAAAAGCCTTTTGTCCCATCAATCATTTGGAGGCTTTATCTTGTCAATCACAAGGAAAATGTCTCCTTTTCACTTCTGCCAGACTTTGTATAGATCTGCTTTCTCCTTTGTTCAAACAAACAAGTGTTGGGGGCAGTTGCTTCGGAATAATAATAAAAAAAATAATTAAAAAGAAGAAATTATAATATTTTTGTCACTGTTTAGACCGCAGAGAAAGTAGTAACGCAAGTTAACCTTCTGTCCCATAGCTGAACGAGGTGGTAGATCAGACTCAAATAGTGCTGCAGGGAGAAGTGTCCTCCCTTTCTACACACGTGGGTGTGTTATCTTGAATTCCTCGTGCTGGTAGTAGCGTGTTATTTACTCTGCTAGATGAGGCATGAGAAAGCTTGTGCACGTGAAGTGGCTTCGATAGTGGTGGCTGCAGGGGAAGGTGATGCAAAGTTTCCAGTGCTCAGGGATCTTTGAGCTCCCCACCACCTTGGGGTGCTGCACCCTTGCAGCCCGGGTGCAGGGACCGCCTGTGTCCATCTCCTTGGTGCCAAACAGGCAGCGAGCCTGGAGTCTCAGTGCTCATGGGTTGGTCTGTGCTTCTTGGATGCTTTGAGAGCTGAGCTAAAGTGCTGGGTACAGTGTTTCTCTGTTCCTGAACTCGCTGCAGGCTCTGGCCACAGCTCGATTTCTTGAGTGGGTGGGTGATGCACCCGATGGGAGTGTTTTGTGTTGTGCTCTGGCCCCAGGGCCATTACCTGAAGCACTTTGCTCCCTTGGCCTGGCTGCTTCTCCAGCACTGGCAATGGGAGGATGCTCTGAGGCTTTTCTCAAGTAGTGCTGGCTCGGGCAGATCTCAGGGCTGGTTCTCTGGCCCATGGTGGGCTCAGGAAGGAGAGAAGAGGTTGTGGTTTTATCCCAGGAGGAAACCACGGTGATGCTGCACATGCTTTTCTTTTGTTCACAAGAATGAAAGACTTTTTCCTTTCCCTTTCTACTTCCTTTCCCTTTCACGCTATGGTTTTATTCTCCAAGTCTCTCTGCAGATGGGCTTTGGACATGAGCAAATACACTGCCAGAAGTCCAAAAGTCTGTTTATCCATCCATCAGTTGGTGTGTGGCTGTGTGTACGGACTGGGTGAAGAGGGCCAGGCACCAAACACATCATGTACGTGCATTTGGGCTTTGCAGAAGTGCTGGCACACCACTGCCTTTCCTCCTGCCAGGGGAACTTGTTCACCTCCTTGAGCTGGAGGCCCAGTTAAGCTCCAGTAGTTCAGGTCATCTCATGTCAACAGTGCTGCTGGACCTACCAACCCCTCGATGCCACTCCGGCAGCTCCAGAGCAATGCAGGTCCCCAGTTCCCTGCCCTGTCTGGTCCCAGGGCTGCAGCAAAGGTCCTCTCTGCTTGTGCACCAGGAGCAGCTCTGCAAAGTCACCAGGGCTCGCTGGTTTAAAGCCTTTGGTGAATGGGGCCATGCTCTGCCTCCCTGGAACTGGGGATGCTGTTCTGCTGCTGCGTGGCCGGGGTGTTTGTCAGTGCCCACTGTGGGCTGTTGGCCATCTGCTTGCTGCCTCGCAGGCTGGCAAGGGGTTTTCCTGTAAGCAGCTCTCTCCTGGGGCACGGCGCAGTGTCGGGAACCACTCTCATTGTTCTCAAGAGCTGCGTGTTTCCCTTTGCAGCCAGCTAAAGATATAAAGCTGCTAGAGCAGAAATACAGAGTTTCTGTTTCTCTCTTGGCCCTTCTTTGAGCAGGACACTCAAATATGGCTCTTGCTTTGTGCCAGGGCTTTCATGGTGAGGTTGTGTGACTTCGGTGTGTTTGGCTGATGGTCCTTTGCCAAGGCAAGGTGAAATACTTTGGCAAATCGAACCATAGAATTGTTTTGGTTGGAAGAGCTCTTTAAGAACTTTGAGTGCAACCAGTTAAGATCCATCGAATTAACCTAGGTCACCACTAAACCATCTCTCAGCACCACATCTCCATGACTTTAAAAAACCCTTCCAGGGATGGGGATTCCACCACTGCCCTGGGCAGCCTGGGCCACCACTTGAAGAACCTTTTTGGGAAAGAAATTTTTCCTACTCTGGTGCAACTTGAGGCCATTTCCTCTTGTTTATCACTATACAGGGACATATAAATAGGGCCATCTCCCTGTAGCAGGGAAGTGTGAATCATCCTTCTTAAGCTTTTAGTTGCAAACTTTTTTCTTTTGCTGCAGCCCAGCTTTGTTTCTGCTGCTCTGCCTGTGGATGCTGTAGCTGCTGTCGGTGCCTTTCCAGGAGTGGCACAGCAGGTAGAGCAAGCACAGGGTGCTCCATCCTCATCGCCCGTGGCAAAAGACAGTGGAGCTCATGGGTTGCAGAGCCAGGGATGCCATTTACCCTCTGGGAAAACACAGCTTGCTGATGTTGCTCTGCATCCTGAGATTGATGCTCTCTCTGCATCCTCAGACTGATGCTCGATCTCTGCTCCATTTGTTATCTCTGCCCAACGGCCGCTCTGCTGGGAGTCTCATCTCTCCAGGGTGTTTTACATCAGCTTGGTTTGGTTTACCCCTCTTTTCTTGTGGAAAAAAAAAAATAGTGATTTTGAGAGCATGACTTTGGCTGGGCTGGGTCCTGGATGCACAGTGTCTCTGGAGCAGAAGCAGGGACTGGCACTGGTGATCACCCACCACCTTCACTGCATATCTTCATTAGAGAAGCCTGGCTCATTCCCAGAAACTCTCTGAATTCTTTATGCAGTGGTATTTTATAAATCCAAGGGCACCCAGCCCCAGGCAGGTGACTTGGGGGGGGAGAACTGTGCTATGAGGACCCACAGGGTGGTTCAGGGAGTCCCTCAGGGTCCTGCCCTGGCACCCACCTCCCCACTGCTGTGGACACGGTGTGTCTGCTGCCAGACAAGGACAGATGGGATCTTGCCTTTCCTTTTGCCTCTCTGAATGCAGAAGATCTGTCTTAGCCAGGCTTTTCTTAATAGAAGACAAATATGAGTGGCTTTTTTAAATTTTTTTTTCCTACATCAGTCTCTCTTTATTCTTTTCCTACTGAACTGTAACAAAAGCTCCAGTGCACTGGGACCAGTAATTAGCTTTGCTCTTATTTTCCAAGTAACTCACCTCTGAAGCATGTGTGTGCTGGGAGGCTCCTGGGCTGCTACAGGAGAACGGCCTCGGGGCTGAATTTGCATTTCTGCTACATAAATTCAAATTGCTTTCATACATCAAGTGATGTCACTGGTCAGAAGATCACTTGGTGTCGGGGGAGTGTTTGGATGCTCCATGGCATCAGAGAAATGCGCTGTGGCTGCTGACCCTGACTGGGCTGCAGCTGCCAGTTCCCTTGTAAACAAAAGGGGGGAAAAAAACCCCAAATTCGAAGTGCAATGTGTGCCTCTGGAAGTGTCGGTGTCCTCAGGCACCAGGGACACCTCGTCTGCGGTGGGAAGGATTTGATCCTCACGCCGTGTGCCTCTGAAGCTGGGGGCTGAGAGTGCACGTGTGAAGTCTCACCTGGGCACCGCTTTTATCGGTACTTGCACCTTCGTGTTATTCTAATGTTAGTTCACTGTTTTCTTTGGGCATAACAGAGTCTGAGGGTTCCTGAACAACTGCTGTCAGCACAAGCCTTTACCGTTGCCTTTTCCTCTTTCCTAATAATAAAAATGAATGGCTTTGCATCCCTCTCCTTTCATCCTTGAGTATCCTAAAGCTTCGTGCGAGCAGTTGATCCCCTCGACCCAAGAGGCTGGAGCTGCTACTGCTTTGCGCAGCTGATGCTCCGAGCACCAGGAGATGCTTTGAGAAACACGTGAACTCCCTCAGGTTTGATGAACAAAGACTCTCACCTCTCCCCAGGGAGCTGAGCCTTCAAAATAAGAGGAGCAGATGGCATTTAAAGCATCTCCTTTGTTGACGGCCAGGTTTGCTGCAGAGCTGATAAAACACAGGAGGTCATGCTTGATGGGTGTGTGGTTGTCCTGGTTGATTTTTCGGGTTTTTCAAAGAGCACTTCTCTTTCTTGGTACAAAACCAGAGACCTTGGTCACACCGATCTCCTGCCTCCTCCCATGCTAAAGGTGATGCAGTCCCAGCGGTCAGATGGGGCGATGCTGTCCAGGGCGCTGCAGGCTTCGCGTGGCATCTCTTGGAGGTTTTTGTTTCCTGTGAAAGTGTTTCTCACTCTTCCTTCTTGTTTATCACAAGCTGGCAAGAGGGTCTCAGCTCCAGTTTGAGCTGTTTCTCAAGTGTTTATTGAAATGTCACTGCTTCTCCCACGCATCTCCTGCCGACAGCTTCGCGCTTTCCCGCTTAGGTGGAAAGAGCTCCTGAAGCCATCCAGCAGGGCAGGGACCCCATGGAAAGGTGGCTTAATGCTTCTGTCGTTCCTGTCCACTGAGCCAGGGCTGCCAGGGAATTGGGCTTTGCAAATTGTATTGCTCAGGTGGTTGTGCTCAGATGGCTGTTGATGTGGAGGCTGCAGCACGTCCACCACCCTTCTGTTCCTCTGCACTTCACCCTTGAGCTTTTTGGGGGTTAATGTGTTGGAAAAGGATATTCTTTGATGACATTTCCAGTGCTGCTCGGGTGTGAGGAGGTTAGTGTTTTGCCTTCAGTGTCCCACCGTGGTGCCACCAAGTCTAGTTTTTCTCCAGCTGGGTGGGTAGGTGCAGTTTGGTTGCCAAGTGGCATTTGCCACCTGCAGAATCCCAGATCTCGGGATGAAGGGATCAGCCTGGATGAAGGGATCTTCAAACTTGGACTTGCACAACTAATAGAGTCTAATAGAGACTTTTCAGGGCACAAACAGTTATCCTCCAGGAAATTAGAGTAGCTCTTTGCAGCTGCATTTTCTTTCCATGTAAAAAGCCCTTTCTGGCACTGGGCTGGGCTGGCACTTGTCCCCTCCTCCAACTTTCCAAGCACCTCGCTGCCTGAATTCACTTGGAGGTTCATTACCCAAGTGCTGTGCAGGCTGTGAAGCTCATCCTCTTCCAGCAAGGGATCATCTCCTGGGGTCTGTAGCAAGGAGAGGACCCTGCATCTTCTGTGACTCTTTGGAGGAGGATGATAAAAGAGACAAAAGCCAGAAAATCACCTTCTTGCTCAAATTCTTGATCTCCTTTGCTTGGGCGCTTGAGTTTTGGTAATCATTTTAATCTGGTTTCCTGGCAGTAGAAGGATTTTTTCAGTGACTGTCATTTTCTTTGTTACTTTCGGGCTGGTTGCTTCAAAACTCATTACTCTTGGCATTTATTTACCAAGGCTGGAAGCAGCTTGCACCAGGGGCACAAAATGGAAATTGATTTACAGCAACGGTGTGTGATCTAGAAAACGTCAATTTTTTTCCCCCTCTCAAGTCTATAAATTAGTTTTGATTCCAATGAGATTTTACAGTATACTTATAAATCAGTTCCCAAGGAGCTGTGCGACTGTGGGAAATTAAAGTAGTGGAGCAGCAGCCCTGTAGTGTGACGTTGCTGATGCAGTTTTGTGATGGTGCTGCTCTCCCGTGGATGGATGCTGGGCTGGGTAAAGGCTGGTGCCAGGTGCTTTGTGTGGGATGCATTTAGGGAAGGGGTTTTTGGCTGGGGAGAAGAACCAGCTGCAAAAATACAATTGTATCCTTAGTACATCAATGACAAAATTAAACAAGCCTAAGCTTTTAGGAAAGAAAAGGGTCTGAAATGGTTTGTGATTTAAGGAAAGAAGCTCTACTCTGAGAGTTTTTTGGGACTATTGATGCTTCAGCACTTCTGAGCTAGCAGACCTCTATGAGGAGTCGCCTCAGGGTGTGAAACCGCTGATGGTTTGGGAAATTTTGGGTTGTTTGGACTTGCAACCTCAGCACCCTGTGAGCAGCTAATGCACAAGAGCGCTCCCGGGGCACTCTCTGGAATGGCTGATGTGCAGAAGTGCTGGAGGAAGGGTTGGCAGTGAGGAAATCCACCTTTCAGCTGGTATTTCACGTGGTTTGGTCCGACTTTCTGCGGAGTTGGATGTAGAAAAACCTTGATGGGCAGAAGCTGAGGTCACTCCTTGCCAGGCACTCGCTGGGGGCTATTGACGCTAAGTGGAGAAAGTGTGTGCAAAACCACTGGGAATGAAGAAAACCTGTCCCTTCATCTGCCTCTGCTGTGCTAGCTGGCCAAGTTGCGTGGTTTGGGTG
>JANHFX010005796.1:155516-186094 GCA_027560015.1 Chloroceryle amazona | reverse complement strand
GATGTTCAGCGGGCTCAACCTGGGCCTCATGGCCCTGGACCCCATGGAGCTGCGCATCGTTCAGAACTGCGGCACGGACAAAGAGAAGAACTATGCGAAGCGCATCGAGCCTGTGCGCCGTCAGGGCAACTATCTGCTCTGCTCCCTCCTGCTGGGCAATGTTCTGGTCAACACCACACTTACTATACTGCTGGATGACATTGCCGGCTCTGGGCTGGTGGCCGTGGTGGTCTCCACCATCGGTATCGTCATCTTCGGCGAGATCGTGCCGCAGGCCATTTGCTCTCGGCACGGTCTGGCCGTGGGCGCCAACACCATCTTCCTCACCAAGTTTTTTATGATGATGACCTTCCCGGCCTCCTACCCCGTCAGCAAGCTGCTGGACTGTGTCCTGGGCCAGGAGATCGGCACGGTCTATAACCGTGAGAAGTTGTTGGAGATGCTGCGTGTCACCGACCCTTATAATGATCTAGTCAAGGAGGAGCTCAACATTATCCAAGGAGCCCTGGAGCTGCGCACCAAGACTGTGGAGGATGTGATGACTCCCCTACGAGACTGCTTCATGATCACTGCCGAGGCTGTGCTGGACTTCAACACTATGTCCGAGATCATGGAGAGTGGTTATACCCGCATCCCCGTTTTTGAGGGTGACCGCTCGAACATTGTGGACCTGCTCTTTGTCAAGGACCTGGCTTTTGTGGACCCTGATGACTGCACACCACTCAAGACCATCACCCGCTTCTACAACCATCCACTACACTTTGTCTTCAATGACACCAAGCTTGATGCCATGCTGGAGGAGTTCAAGAAAGGTGGGCTTGGGCCTTTGTCAGGGGCATGGGAATGGGAAGTGCTGCTGGGTAGCAGTCAATACCCTCTTGAGGTGAGGAAGCTCTGCAGAGAGGCCTCTTTGGCCACTGCTCGCAGAGGAGTTTGGAAAGGTGTTTTGGGGACAGAGTAGTGGCCAATATTTAGGCATCTGCCAGATCTGCCTGTTCTCTGGGCCAGAAAGCTGATCCACAGTTGGTATGTGCCCCTGGCCTCTTTTCCCCCCTGCACTGGGATGTGTGTGTGGGCATGGTGCCAAGCAAGGTTGTTTTCTTTCTTGCTTTTTCCACTCATCTGTCCATTATGTTGGGAACTGCTGACGGGAATCTGCGCCTGTTACTTGGCTGTGTCTTCTCTGTGCTTTTTCAGCTGGCCTGACAGTGAGGAGTGGGTGGGCTGCTTGGGTATCTTTCAGACTTAGTGTGCGCACACGTGCTGAGATAAACAAGGTTGTTTAGCTCCATTCATAGGCTCAGCCATCTGACCTCATCTTCGTGCTCATGTTCTAGTTATTTTGATTGATGCTTTGATCTTGTAACTCATAAATAGTTTCAGGGTCTTAAAATATATTTGCAAGCACCTATTGGAGCTGCACTTCAGAGCTGCAGGTCTTTTATCCTAGGCAATCCTCAGCACCCAGGACCATGGGCTCAGCATAGATGTGACCCTTTCTACCTCTCCGGTCTAGTGTGCATATTAGTTGTATCAGAATGGGACTGAGGCTTTCTGGCCCTATCTTAACTGTAGGTGTCTACCTGACAAATGCATCTTAATTCCTGTTAGAAGCTTTTGTTTATGAGAAAGGAAAAAAAAAAAAATCTTTTATTTTCCTTTTAAAATCTGTTATTCTCTGCAAGCCAAATAATAATAATGCTATATGGCCTGCGCAGGAAAGTGCTTTCCAAAAAATAGTTAAGTGAAATTTTAGGCAGATTGGATGCATGGACTTCTGTGCGGAAAAACTGAAGGCCATTGGGGTGCCACAGAGCTGTTTGTGCCCCGGGGAGATCTGATCAAAGTACTGTTGAGCAGCTCAGTCCCTGGGGGTATCTGGCTGAAAGAGGAGATCTTTACAGCTGTACTGACCCCACAGTGCAGCTAATGGGGAATAGCTGAGTTCACCTTTTATCAACTGCAAAAGTAACCTTGAAAATAACGTTGTAATTTTGTGAATGGTCTTTCTAGGTAATAAATTTAAATTGCCACTTAATTTTCAGGTGCTTTTTTGTCCACATGTTGAGGTTTGACAGCGTGGCACTTGATCTCTTTCTTCCTGCTTAACTCAGTTTTGGGGATTTGGAGGGTTACTCTATTGGTTTCCTCATCTATTTCATCCTCACAGATAGAAAGTGAACATATGCCTGCTTTTTACTGACCAGTGCAGCAGTGGTTTTCTTTATCTCCTTCTGCCTCTGTGTAGTGATGGGGAAATCTTACCTGGTCTTGGAGCCATTGAAGGAGAGCTGAGGACAAGCTTTCCACAGCAGTGGTTGCTGCACTGTTGGGTCTGCAGCTCGGATCTGGAAAGCTCAATGATGTCACTGAACTGTGGCTGGTTAAGATGGATTTTGCTTCATGTCTGGGTATAAGGTGGTTCTTCTCCCCTTCCCCCACGCCATTGTTATTTGCACTCCTGACAAACACAGTTCTTAACCTGTAGCGAGACGTGAGTTTTTCAGCTATGTGTCTGAAAAAATGAATTAAGTTGGTTGCTTTATTTCCCCTGTATGACAGTAATGAAATGCACTCCTGTGTCTTAACATAGAAGTCCTTCTATTTAATAGCGAGGCGAATTAGTCCTACAAGTCTGGCTAAGCCAAATATGCCTCCTGTGGTTCCTGCCACTTGTGCTTAAAAGGGCTTCTTAAAAAATTTTCCTGTGTGGCTTGTGAAGTGCAGACCAGAGATCACTTTCCCTGGTAGCTGGAGAACTTCCTTTCCCTGCTCTAGGAAACACCCCAGTAGCCCAAGTTCAGGATGACTTCCTGACATGTGTGTTCCCTCCTGAGATTGCTGTGTCCTGGAATAGTCTCTGTAGTTGTGAATTAATTCAGGGCAGTTTGATCATACTGAAATATTTACTCCAGAATAGCCATGCTGGTTGGTCTGTAATGACAAGCCTGTAATGACAAGCCCTGTTGTTAGGAGCAGCTCTGTCCTAATGGAATTCTGTTTAAAAAAGTGCCGATATAGTGGAAATAAATGGCTTCCTTTGTGTCCTTTGAAATGAATGTAAATAACTGATAGCGTGCTTGATCTGGCATAGCATGCTGTCTTTTGCAACAGTTCTTCAAACCTTTTTCTTCAGAGCAGCCTTGCCAAATTCCCGTGAGAATGTACAAATTAAGGGTGAGAATCAAATTGCAAGTTACTCTCTGGTAGAGTGTTGAAAATAAATAAGCTTACAGTTCTTAATCATTTTAATCATTCCCTTCCCATCACATTGACCTTCTGCTGTGGTAGGCTTGCTTCGAAACTCACATGTATGTCTTTGGGTTTTTTTTACCCAGGTCCCTGCTACCACTGTTCAGTGCAACAGCCTGTGTGATGGTGTTGTCAGTTAAACACTTCATTGGTTTCATTTTTTGGGGGTGGCGTGGTTTTGTGTGTGTTTGTTGTTTTCTTTTAAGAATTTTGGTAATTAGCTGGGTGGGTGGGGTTTTGAAGCTCACTTTTTGGGCAGGAGCAAAACATACTTAACCTAAACACAGGATGAATGCTTAGGAGGAGAGGATTAAAAGCTAAATATGGCAGGATAATATGTATTTCCTTATGGCGTTGCAGAAAATTAAATGGGTAGTTCTGTAGTTGTTCTGGTGCCTAGGCTTAACAACTGGAGGACTCAGTGGTGGGCCTATTATTAATGTTCTTTGCCCACAATTGCAAAATAAGTGTCTGTTTTGCTTCTATGCTGCCAGGCAAGAAACTTAATTTTAAGAGAGCACTCCAACACATTCCCACTCCCTTGTTGCTCTAATATCTTCAAGTATGAATAAACATGATTTCTGAAGTAGTCTGCAAAAAAAAAAAAAGCTTCTTTTCTAAAAGGTATTCCTTACTTACAGTTAAATAGAGGGGCAACTTTCTCTTCCCACCAGCAGACCTTAAACCTCTGCCAGAACTGTCAAATCCATTTACCTACAAGTTGAGCAGACTGAGTGTTTGGGTTTTTTTTCCATCATTCAAATTTAATGCAAGAAAGTGTAAGGTACCCTTTATACTGGCCTAGGAAATGACCCTCCTGGCTTTGGTCAGTACAGAGAGATCTTATTTGAAGTAAGTCTGCTGCCAGCTAAACTGATGTTGGCCATTGCTGTAAAAGGGAGCAAGGCATTACCTGTCCCAGGACTGATTTGTGTCCTGGCTTCTAAGATGCAGCAGGGAGTGAATGAGTAACAAAGTCATTTTTTGGAAGGAAGTGAGTGAACTGTCTCCACTGGTCTTCTTTTTCTTCTTGGCAAGCATGTGGACTCTTTGTGTGTGTGCGTGTTGTCTCGTGTCCCCATTCCCTCCCAGCCCTTTTGACATTTTTCCTAGGTCTCTGCTCAAATGCTCTCTGGCACTTGCTCGTGGTGTTTTTCACAGGCAGATCTCTGCATGTGTGATTCTAAATCCAAAGCATTCTATTTCTAGCTCCGTGCTTGCCAGAGCTACAAGAATTCAGCTTGAAAAGCCTCATGTTGTAATACTAATATTTTAAGATTGGCCCACTTTCTACAAGCCATTGTACGGTTTCTTTCCTGGTAGCTTGGATGGCCTTGGAGGGCAGCAGTTTCTCAATCAGAGTCCTCCTTATCTGGGGATTTTGAGTCATATGTTTTGATCTTATAAAAATAAGATCTCCATTATTATGTTATACTCAAGATCAGAGTTAATAACCTGTTACAAAGAAGTCACAGTAACTGTGCAGTAGTTCCAAGCTCTTGTTTTCTGAATCATACAGCAGTCTTGAGAAAATTCCTAGATTTCTTATTAAAATCATTGCCTACTGGACTTTAAACTATAATTTTCTTTCCTAAAAAAAAAAGTCAGTCTTAACTTGATGATTTTCTCTTCAGGCTTTGTTGGTCTTGTGTTGTCTATTTTTAATAGTGTGTATGTTTGGTGGTCATATTTAGTATGGATATAGGACCTGGAGAAAAACTTTGTTAATCTCTTTTCTAGTTCCTCTTGTCCCTTCAAAGAAAACCAATTCCCAGCAACCTGAAACACACAACTTTCTTTTGAGGGAGCAGAGAAGAATATCTAGGCCTACTTACTCATCTTTTGAGCACAGAGATCCTACTTTTGGAAGCAGGTAGGACAGCAAGTGATTGGTAGCGCAGGGATCTGAAGTTGTTCATTGCTGTTGTTGGCCTCATGGTTTTGTTGTTTTTTTTTTTCCCCTGTTATTAGGTCACTTACCTTTCGGTACAGCTTTAACCCAAGTTTGTAGGTGGATTCATTCCAGGTCCCTTTCAGGTTTTATGGATTCCAGTCCTGTCGAATCTCAGTCCAAACTTCCCACGGTTAACTTGTATTGAATGGATCTGAATGCTCACTTTGTTTTATCTAACAGGTTGTCTGTCTCCTGAGCCATTTTTTTCGTGTGAGCCTGTGACTACAGCATTACGAGAAACTGGAAGAAACTACATAAATCCCTTCTGGGATTATGAAAGGCATGTAAAACTCCTTCTTGGAAAACATTATTGTTTTCGAGGCTGCTTGAGTAACAGAAGGCACATCCTTTCATCCTTTCAGGGAAATTCATATAAAAGGAAGGGTATTGAGAGGGTCTCAGTATGGAGACTTTTTTTCTCTGAAGAGAGTAGAGCAGTGGTAGGTGGGAGGGAATCTGCCTCCAAGATACAGCAGTCTTAGCATGATATGCCTGCAGATTTGTTCCCAGAACAAAAATTTCATGTGGGGGTTGCCTCGTGACAAGCTGTTTTTTGGCTGTCTGACAGTGTAGCACCCGCAGGTACTGCGCTGCCAAGAGCCTTGCTGGCCTTGCAGAGCTCCTAGGGAATGCGTGCTTGTTCCACTGGAGAGGAGTGGATGTGGGTTACTGCAGGCAGCCCTCCTGCTGGTATGCTGAGGGAGAGGCATCAAGGGGAATGCATTGAAGAACAACTCCAGTTTTTCCAGGGCTCCCTACTGTGAAGCTGTTTTAGGGACCAGTAAGAGATGGTGCTGGAGAGCAGCAGTGGTGCTTTGCCCTGGCCTTAGTGAGGAGCCCAGTTGGCAGCTCCGTTCTGCTGCTAAGAGTAGAAAGAAACATATGTTTCAGGTGACTGACAGGGAGAGGAGTACATGAATTCAATGGCTTGAGCAGTAGAAGTTTGAGTCTTATGCTTGTGTTGGGTATGATTCTTTGACTGCTTTTTAACTGACTACTAGCAACTCTTGTCATTCAACAAAGACAAGAAGTTGCCTTCTCTTCTGCTCAACTGTTTGCTAAGTTAGCAAATGCTTTTCTGCACTGAAGCTGATGGGAGTGAATTCCAACACAAGTGAACCACGTTCCTATCTGCTTTCACTGTCTATAAAGGTTATCTGTAATAGGCAGAGATGTAAACTTCAGGTCAGTCTGTGCAGCCAGCAGCATTTCATGGCCAGTTTTGGAGTAGAAGGGAGAGAAGAGGCAGAATATCAACTTCTGAGCAAATGCAGTAGTGCGGGAAAATGATCAGGTAGTTTGTTTGCAGTATTCTTCCAGGGCTGAGATTTTTGTTTTAGTTTCAGTATTTCTGACATTAGGTTCTGAGGAGCAGAACACTTTCTCAGGAAACTTCATTTGACTCTAAGGGTGTAAGTACAATGACAGTGAATCTTCTACACTAGTGTGTGTCTGACAATGGCTATGACTGCTTAGAGAAAGTAAGAAGGAATCATAGTGAGGATGTGGGGGATTACTAGGTTGCTTAGCTTGAAGGATCAATGCTATTAAATTGTAGAGAAGTTCCACTCATCTTTCTAGTATTAACTAGTTTCAGATTTTGTCTTGCTCATTTGGAGGACAGACATTCTAGCGCACAGGAATTAAGATCTGGAGAATTTGACGTTTCACTGCTTCACCTGTTTTAAACACTTCACAATGTATGCTTAATGTTGAGTCAAAAGTTAGTTTTACAGCTGCTTGGGCACCATCAAGGGGGCCTAGAATGGAAGGAGTGGCTGAGCAGTGTGTTGAATAAGTCTGTCTTGTCCTGCCTTGCTTTCTTCTATTAATACTTAACAAGAGCTCACTTTTTCATTAGCTTAGGTGCCTCTGCAGAGCTGTGGTGCAACTGCTGGTCTCGTGCTTGTAGTATACAGTCCTCCAGATTTCACTAGTGGAACTTGTAAAACTAGCCTTCAACACAGAGTTCTCCAGCAGTCTGAACCATACTCTGCTGCACATGACCCGGCACTCTTGTTAATTTGACAAAGTTCTGAAATACAGCCTACCAGCTACAAAGAGGAGTCTAAATACTTGGTGCTAATGAGCTACAGCCAAAAGCACATGGCTGAGAGTCCCAGATCAGGTGGTTGATCCAGCCTGGCTCCTGCCAAGGTCACTGAATTATTTCAGGACTATCTAGTGATGGGATTTCATTTCACTTTTCAACAATATGTAATTATAGAAAAAGTGATGCATAAATCAGTCATTAACCACCTCCTGGTGGAATCCACTTTTTCCCTTGGCCTAAAAATCAGCATGGCCCAATAGTTGCTGGCAGAGGAAGCTATACTGGGAATAAACTAGGGCTAAGTGTGATAGTACACAGTACACAAAGCATCTGTGAGAAAGTCATGAAAAGTAAAGCTGGTTAACGAACTATAAGGGGAAGAGAAGACCTAGTTGCCTCAGTGTAGGCCTTCTTACAGAAATGTCAGTGTAGGGAAGAGAAACTGATGGCCTGGAACAGGTAAGTTGAGAAGCCCCTTTGTGTTCCAGATGTCCCTTTGTACAACAAGGGAGTAATGAAGTTCTGAAGTTCTGATTCCTCAAAACATATTGTTATGAGTTAAGGCAGAGAAAGTAAAGTCTACTAAAAGATTTCCCATAGCTTCTTTCAAAATAAAACCCCCAAACCCCACCAAGAAATTCCCCTAATGTTATGACTTTAGGGCATGCAATTTTACTGTGTATTTTCCAAAGTGGACTTGAGGGAACCAGGTTTCTAGTTGACACTCCAGTGTCAAACATGAAGTTGCAATATTGGAAGAAGAAACAGCAGAGACATCCATCATGCTTGGGGAGAAACTGGATGTTCTTTTGGCTTGCCACTGGAGTTGCGCGTGCTGTATGTGCTTAACATAGTGCCTGGCTCAGCTTCTCTTTCTGTTCCTAGTCCCAAATTACAGAGAAGCTTTGATTCTTTCCAAGCTTGTCTCCACTACCTCTTTTTTTTTTTTTGTCTTCCTTCATTCAAAAGTGCTCTCTTCCCTGTTTATGGCTCTGTCTAGTAGTTTTCCTCTCTGGAGGGTCATGAGTAGGGGCCATTGGGGACCTCTGAGCCATTGGTCTCCTGTTTTATGTTAGAATTGTCTGGGAGCCTTCCAGAATTTTATTAGACAGCCAGTTTTCACTGAAGAGAATGACTTTCAGTCACGACATGTCTATGCTGTCTGTGGGACATTATGTGGACTGTCTTTGACTACTGTGTTGTTTTAATACATGTCTCTGTGAATGCAAGAGATGTTCCTTTGTCTGGGTTGGCTGGCATGTTGGAAATTAGGATTCTTACATGGGTGTTTGTGGTTAGTTTTGTGATGTAAAGACATGAGTCAGTCTTGATCTTTACCTGCTGGTGATGGTATCTGCTTGAGAGGACTGGTGAAATGATACTAGAAAAGCAACTTGTCTTGTAACCAACTTGTCTTAAAATACCCCAGCCCTAGACTTTAGAAACCTTGTAGCTAAAAAAGCTTGTGTGCATGGGCCTTAACTTGTCTTTGTGTTGAAGCATTTTGCTTTCAAGCTGTTTGGTGTAATAATTTCAGTCTTTAAATATGAAGAAACAGCCCTTCTCATCAAGGAATTGTACTTGGAAGGGCAGAGTAAGTATGATGCTTGTCAATCTGGGAACTAAAACCTCATGATTATCAAGGCCTCAAGAGTTATAAGTTAATGTGATTCTACTGCAGTTACTAATTAACCAAGCAAGAGCTTTGCTCCAGCCGAAGAAGCTGGGGCCAGAAGATGAGCACATACATTTAGTACAAAAGATCTGTATGGTTCTGTTTTCTGTAATGCTTTCCGTTGGGATTGCACCATTCTTTTGCTGGCAGTCCTAAAAGGATCTGCTCTTCAAATGAGAGCAGTGTTGTAACATTGCTCTCTGCAGGGTATACCGTGCCATCAAAACCAAGCTCCTACTTGCTTGAGGTTCTCTCCCACAGCAAGCGTGAATGAAAGTTGTGGTTTGTTGTTTGGTTGTTTCTATAGTGAGTGTTTTATGGTGGTATAATCTCTTACAGTTATATGATGGAGCCATTCATGACTGTTGATCTTTGTGGAGGTGAATAAGGCTTTATTTTCCTCACTTGTCCACGGGTAATGAGGAGAACAAAATGCTGATTCTGTGATAGTTGGATCTCTGCTGCCAGCAAACAATTTAAAGGATCTTGCCATTTCTGGTTTTCTTCTAGTACTCCACCTCCTGCTTTCAGAAGATTGTTCTGCCTGCCCTTCGCACTGGGGGTTCAAAGTGCAGCCCTTGGCTGAGAGTGAGCCTGCAGGACCCCTTTCCATGTAACAGTTATGTAAGGATAAGGATGATCAGTTGTCCACTTCTATTGCTTGTGAATTGCTTGTCAGCAATTTCTAGACTCCTACAAAAAAAGGAAGAAAATCTGCCAGTGTAAACTTGTTCTTGATAAAGATTTACAATCTGGCATCAAAGGTAGGTGTGCCTCTGGATTTTAGGCAAGCTGGAGACTCAGTTCTTCCTATCTAGCCTGGGACATCTTTCCATTGAAAGCAAGTAGCTCTTAGTTACAATTCCCATACACAGCAAGTGCAGACAGGGGCCTTCAGCTGATATTGTAGGACCTCTAGTAAGAGGCTTCTGTTAAATTTTGGGACTGGCTAACATGGGTCTAAATTGTGAATTAGAGTTATTCAGTAGCTTTAACTTGAACTCCAAGGGACATCACTGAATTTTTGCTTCAAGGTGGATAAATTAGCAGGATATGTTTTGCTCTGTGAACTTGTTTGTGTTGCTTGCTTGTTTGTTTTCCCCTGCTGCTGTGTAACTGAGGTATGTGTACAGACAAAACTTCTTGACTTTCAGCTTTTATTTTAGTGTCTTGATGTTGGGGAGGGAAGAGATGAAGCATCTCTCAAGATACCACTTATATGAAGACTTGCTGCCTAGATTTTGCCTTTCCTCCAGCAGAGGAGGAAGGGGTGTCTCACTAGAGGCTGGGGTGGTGGTCCTGTAAGTAGCTCACTATATAGACTGCATGGTTATAGCGCTGTAGGATTTATGCTGCTCTTTAGATGTGATCTGGTCTTTGTTGCATGCTGGTTCCCTGCTCTCATAGGAAATAAATTATTGTTGATATTCTAGTTTGCCTGGAGCCTTTTGGAGTGGTTGGGCTTGAAAACACTAATAACTCCACAGCTAAATTCATGAACTTCACACTGCTTACTGGGAAAAACTTTTTTTCCCTGCTCATAGTGTTGAAGAATTGCTTGTGCTATGAGAATGGGATTTCTCCCACAGAAGTCAAAATCCCCATCAAAACCATTGCCTGTTTATTAATGAAAATCCTGTACTTCAGATTCAACATCAGTTACAAAAAGTTTGAGTGCTCACTTGCAAAAGAGAGACTTTTTGTATCCCATGTAGAGGAAAGCCTGCTTCTGTTCCTTATCTACTAATGTACTTGTATTTTCCTGTCATCCTTAGAGAGATAACAACATGCTTAGAGTTTTATTCCCTTTACATATGATGGAGCCTGTCTCTCTATCATAGTCAGGACTGACAGTTTTGTAGGACTCTTTATTTAGTTGACAAAAGCCCGGAGTGGATTATGATCACTAATGTGGAATTGCTCTGCCAGTAGTTCACTGGTTTAATCCAGTTTATGTTGTATTGCCTGAAGGCTCCCGAGGAGAACTGGGAAGCAGAGAAGTTGCACAGATCACCCTGTGGGCAGTCTCGGTGGGGGGTGAAGCTTCCCAACGTGGGAATTCCCTGGGGGTAGAGTTTGAGGAAGGCAGCTGGGGCAGTGAAAAAACTTAATTACATAATGGATGCAGTCTCCAAGAAGTACAGCAATCTGTTGCTCCATGCCAATCGTAGGGTTGAACCTGTGAGTGCAGTTGTAGTGTGTGCTGCCAATGTGCAAGCAAATACAGTAGCTTTCTTTTTTCCTGCTTTTTCCAATGCCCTCGGGGTTAAGGGTGGGGATGAAGGTTTCCCTGTACTGTCATGCACCACAGACAGATGGGAATCCCAGTCTCTTCCTTCCTTTCTCCAGGAGAACACCTGCTGTTCATAGGACCAGAGGTCTACCAGGAGAGTTCTGATGTCAATGGCTCTATTCTGTTAATGTTTCTTTTGCTTTCCAGAACAGCTGTTTTGAATTTTCCAGTTTTTGCTGGAATCATTGAACAAGCTTGTTTTTTTTATTTATGAGAGAGACTGGGGAAGGGTGTGGGGTGGAGGGAAGACAAACATAGATTTTTCGTGTCGAGGGCATTTTTGTTTCTGATTCCTGGCGTGAAAACTGGGTTTAAACTTGTTCCTTGCCTGCTGTTTGAACATAGTCCAGTGGTAAGAGGCTTTAATACATTTCTTCTTCGCAAATCATCAACCTCCCATCTTCCAGTAAAGGAAGGAATTTGGGAGTATAGTTTCCAAGAGTAATAGCCCTCCCAGCCCCATGCAATGCAGGGACTCCAACCAAAAAGTTCCAAGGAGAATACTCGGAAAGGGGGAAGTTGTCTAGTTGTATCTCTGCATTTAAACTATTGGGCTTTGTAGAGAGATCAGTATGCTCTTTTTTTCAGATAAGCATGCGGCCAACCTGGAACTAATAACTGTGCTGGAATGTCTTAACCGAAGCACAGAGCAGAGAAATTAACAAAATGCCTCTTATTTCCGAAGTTTATATTGATGTTGTTCTGTAGTTTGCCAGTTTCCAAATAATCTTCTAACTTGGAAGTGTTGGAGGCTTCATCCAGGTACCCTGCTTTCTACTTGCTTCTACTTCCTGATCAGCAGAAAACAACTGAGTACCTTGAAGTGTTTGAAAGGCTTAAAAGAATATGCAGAGCAAAGAGCTAAGAGCCACTGTGAGGAAGCTGGTAGGCTTGGGGACTTGGGTAGCATTGATGCTGAGTCTGAGCCTACAACTGTTTCCTCTGAAAAGCATTAAAACAGCAGTGCTCTGCCAGTTTTCAGAGGAAACTTCAATGTGACCTTTCTTTCAGGAAGGTATGAAGTGCTTTAAACTAAAGAAATTCTTTTAACAAATGAGGTTATCTTGACCATCCTCTCCAGCACTGCAGTTTGTAGTTGTGGCAAGGAATGAGTGTGTACTGATTAAACATGTATGCTGCCTCTGCCCGTGGGGCTACAGTTTCTGGGAGCAGGAACTCTTGCTGTGGTAGTGATTGTGAATGATTCACCTGGCAAAAGGAATTCTTACTTCAGTGCTTTCTGTGGCTTTGAGGCTGATTGGGACATAAAAATCCTGAAGGTATGGCTGGATGAAAAAGTTCTTCAGATAGGAAAAGATTATTTATTTAACCTTATAAAACTGAGTTTAAAGCATACAGGAGATTTAATTTTCCTATTCCTTTTTGTTTGTTTTCTCCAAAGTAGAAAAATGAAGCAGTTAGGCCCTTGATTTCCTTGAATCAAATGAGCTGAGAGCTGGGTAAGGATAAAGTGGAGGATTTGATGTTTTGGATTTCTTAGTGCTGCCCAAAGTTGCCTAAAGACTGTGATGCCTTCTACTTGTTCTCCAGTCACTTTGCTCTAGAAAGAGGACTAATTTTTGTTCCCTTCCTTTGTATCAACTGAATGGGTTTCTGGGAGCCAGTGTGTTTCAGCTTTTCTCTGTAATTTAAGATATATAATAAGAGTTTTATCTTCATGTAATAGCTTCCTTGCTTGATGATTGCAACTTTTAGACTGACAGTCTCTCCAGTGACTCAGATTTTGTTTCTCTTGCCCTGAGGTCCTTGGCTGTCAATGTCTTTATTTAGTGTTTTCACTTTCCTTTTTGCAGAGTGGTGTGTAGTTCTCCTGGCACTGCTTGTTGGCAGAACATGAGGAAAATCAGAGAGACTAGGAGACAGTAGAAACAGATGAGATGAGGCTATCCACTAGACAAATATGTGGAGACACAGAATCACAGAATGGCAGGGGTTGGAAGGGACCTCCAGAGATCATCTAGTCCAACCCTCTTCCTGAAGCAGGTTCACCTAGAGCAGGTTGCACAGGATTGCATCCGGGCGCATTTTTAATGTCTCCAGAGAAAGAGACTCCGCAACCTCTCTGGACAGCTTGTTCCAGTGCTCTGTCACCCTCAAAGTAAAGAATTTTTTCCTTGTGTTCAGATGGAACTTCCCGTGTTGTCATATGGGGAAATAGCAGCCCACCAACCTGCTATTTGTCAACAGTTAAGGGTGTGTGCAAAATCAGTCCTTTTGATAGTCCAACTCTTCTTTTGGGTGGTGCAGGCTACCTCCTCAGTATGTCACTCACTGTATCCTGCTTTTTCTGAGTCTGTTGGCAGAGGCTGGGTACTGCCACTGCTCAGATGGTTGTGTTGGGCCCATGCACATGTCAGGGGCTAGGCTGGACTTGCCTCCATGACACAATTGAAAGAACCTGTGTCCTGTTGATACCATTATCAGTATGTCTCTTCATGCTTCTGTTTATGACTGATGTCAGATTAAAGAGTCTGTTACCGTAGAAGCTCAGTGATGGACTCGTAATAAAGGTCACCATTGTGTTGTGCCAGCATGAAGAGTTTTGCTGTGGTTATGATCATACTGATCTGTTTGGCTCTATCCTGGCTCTTTATTGTTTTCTTTGTAGTAGGAGGTAGGAACGGGATGAAGAAGATGAAAATTTTGCTGCTTGTCCCATCCAGAAAATAGATCTGACTGGAACAGTAAAGACATGATCCGTTTTCTTATCCCTCTTCTGGGGATTAGGTTTGTGCAGGGAAGGGATGAACAGGGACTAATTCATCCTCCTTCCCTTGACTGACTAAAAAAAGAATGGTGTCCTCCAGTAAAGTGTGAATTCAGAAATCTCACTGGAAAAGTTGCTACCAGAAGGGACAAATGGATTTCAAATTTTGGAGAAAATGCCTTTTCTTAAATTTTTAATCTCTTTGCACTTGAACAGGAAGACAAAGGGAGTGATGGTAGGACTATGTAGGGCAGCCTTTGAATGCTGTGCAAGGAAGAGATGGGAGTGTCACAACCTTTGAGTTGTTAACCTTTTGAAGTTACATGGGGTAGATGTCTCATTACCCTTGCCCCAGCGTTTTTCCTTGTGACATACCAAGCAAATTGCCTTCTGCCTCAGAGGTGGTGAAGGGTTGCTAAACCTGTTTGGCTTCAAGGCAGTCATTCTGGGGATTCTCTATATGCACGTGTGAGGGTCAGGAGGCCTGCAGAAGCCACCCTCCTCTTCCTATGTCTGATTTCTGCTCTGTAGGACTAGCACTTAAGGCTAAACCCTCTGTGTTGAGTGAAAGGTTTCAGTTAAGTACCTATAAAAATAGTGGTAGAATGTCTTTCCAGGGTCAGACAAGGGAGCTGCAATGCTCGTGGGGAAATCTGAAGCCGTGACTGACCAAGCCAGTGATCCCTCCCAATAGGCTGGGTGCTTCAGTACAGCATCTGAAGATCTTATTTGAGAAATTGCACATTAAACTAGACTTGCAGTTTTATTTCAGATCTGATACTAAATCCTTGAAGCCAATTATCATGTGTTTATTTTCCCTATCAGAATAAACTGTTTTTAACATAAGTGACTGTCAAAGTGCTGACTTCAGCAGAAAGAAGCAGTTTACCTGCGTCATGTATGCATAGATGCATCTTGGCAGTGATTATGTTTCTATATAGCATGTCTGTAGCAGGTGACAGGAATACTGAACCAAGCTACGGGCATTTCTATTGGCTGGGATTTTTGATGTGTCTCTTTATTTTCTACCATAGCAAACAGCTGTGAGATTGCTGAGACAAGCCTGGATATGGGGCTAGTCAAGGAGAATCCAGAAATTCTGGAAAGAGAGGGAAAGTAAGAGAACTGCGTTTTTTCAGTGCAAAGGAGAAGGTTAAAGCATAAAATTAAATTTAAACTATCATATGAAAATGAGGAAAAAAAAGTTGGAATAGTAGATACTGAGAATAATCACTGGTCTGTGTCTGCTGCTCTTGTCACAGCTGACACGCTCCTGACTTGCTGTTTGTGCTTGTCGGTGTTTCTTGTTGCATTTAATGTTACTAAAGCAGGTGTCACACAGGCAAATGATCTTTCTTCTTACTCTTCCACCAAATGATATGACTCATTGCCAAAGTGATGGTTCATTTAATGGGGTAGTTAAACCAAAAGTATGGGAATTGACAGGGTTTCCAGGGATAACTATTTCCTTTAGATATTTTTTGGGTTATGGACATAGCAAGAAAACTTTTTACTGTGGACACTGGTCCATTAGGAATTGCCTGCTATTCCTAAGTTTGATTTATATTAGCCTCATAATGCAGGTAAGTGTTTTATTAGTGAAAGTTGAGCTAGATTAGAAGCTATAGAAGATTGACTTGATCTTTTAATCTGTCAAATCATTCTTCACTCCTGTTTTCTGTTTGGATGTTGTAGTTTTGAGATGTTTTTGGAAAGAGTACTGGAAAAAACATTTTTCACGCAAAGGATTGTTTGTCATCATGTCTGGGAAGGTTCATTTGGACACTTGCTCTGAGGTTTGTTTGGTTTTGTGTTTTGTTTTGTTTTTTTTTAAATTGAAGTTCTTAGAAGTTAGGTGGCCTTGGCTTTCTTTGTTCTTTATTGTGTCTCAGACATCTGTATCAGCGCTCTCACAGAGCTCTTTCTTACTTGGCTTTTCTGTGGATGCCTGGAGGCATTGGCTCACATTCTCAAGAGTGTCCACTGGTTCAAGAAGCCATTGCTGCTATCAAATTACCTTGACAGCTGTTGTCCCATTTCATATTTGCCATCCCCTCCCCCTGGCTTCCTTGTGATTTTTGGCAGAAGCTGTGGCTATTGAGCAATAAAACTTGGATCCGAGAATCTTGTTGCTGGTGGGAAAATGAGATGAGAGCATACTAGTTAATGCCTTGCAACTTGACTTCGTGCTGATGTATAATCAGTAGCATCTTTATTTAAAAACAAAACCTACCACTAGCTACTCTGTTTGTGGATTGAGTGGATGGTTCATTTACTGTTTATCTGGAGTCATGCAGTAGGTGCCAGTCTCTTGAAATAGCACGCTCTATACCAAGATTTATATGACCGGACAAGCTCTTGATTTGAGGTACTTGACAAATGCCTGTGCGTAAGGACTGCAGAACAGCTGGGATGCTCGTGTTAATGAAAGTAATCCATAAGGGCATGACTGACTTTATCTTCTTCCTGTTAATTTTATTGGTGATCCTGCCCCTGCATAACCTGGCGCAGAGCTCCTGTAATACTGTTTAGTAGACATTAAAGATGACTCTTTAAGAAGCAGTTGGTCTTGCTTGGATTTGAGTTAACAAAATGTAGAGGTAGCATTTTGGGGGCTCTTCTTTTGTGTCTGTTTGGGGATTTCCTTGCCATTCTTTTAAATGCAACCATAAAAACACTTCTGACAACTGATAGAAATGGTGAGCTTGGGGCCAACCATCAAAAGAGAGCTGACATCTTTGTAAAACTTTTATTTTTAAGATGTTTTGTGTTTCCTTTGTCAGTTGTTTGAAAAATTGGCTGATGCTTGGCAAGCTTTAATCTCTACTGATCATTATTCTTGTCCCTGTTGGAGCATGTTAGCAACGAAATTTTGTGTAACATGCTGGAAAAAATAGTTAAGAAGGAAGGAGCAGATCTTAATTGAAAGGTGACTGACAGAAAATAATTAATGCATCCAGAACACTTAGTTCTGGGGAACACATATAGGAAATGCATATTAAAAATATTTTGCTTACAGTGTGCATGATTTCGTAGCTGATAACATCAGTGTGAAATGTAAAGATTGTAAAAGTCTGGATCAGATCAGCTTTAATGCACGTTTTGCAGGTCCTAAATTACTGTGCCAAAGGGCTCAGTACTGACTCCTACTGAAACGTGTGTTGTGAGTTTTGTACATGTCTGCGGAGATGGGCATTTAAATAGCTCTGTTGTGTGTGGAGTGAGATCCTGACTTTGGTCAATAGCTGAAAATCCGAGAGCTGGCGCCTTGGGGCTCCATCCTGGTAGGAGATGGTGAATTGTGGCACATTGTGGTCTCAGGTGTTGTGGAGTCCTCCTGGGTTGTGCTGAAGAAGAATTGGGCATGTAATATGACCAGCTGTGAAGTCAAGGGGGGGAAACTCGGATGATGTCTGCTGACTTTAGAAAATCACAATTATATCAACATTACCCTCTGGAAAAGAAGTAGAAGTAAAACAGAGAATGGATTGCATATAGGTGAAAAATTCATGAAGCATCCCTCCCCAGCTGTAACATTGTGGGATGAACAGGCTTTTCTGTTGATATAGGGGGGAAATAGCTTTTTACTAACTTTTCTTTTACCTGAAAAGAAAATAAAAAACCACTCGCAGGGGCCTCAATTTGGTGTACAACTTGATTAAAGCTTTGCCACTTTTCTCCTTGGGGGAAAAAAAAAAGAATTATTCTACCTGCCCTGCATCTCTTGCTATCTTGGCATTTAACATGAGTTTAAACAATGTTCTCCTTGGTCCGGTCTCTCCATGGAGATCACAGAAAGTGCTGGAAGGCTTGAGCTTCCTGCGATCCCTGGCATGTCTTCCGTTATGCAGCTATGGTTTTTGTAGCAGTAGGGGACTTGTTAGTTTTCCAACTGCAGTTCCCAGCAAACGTGTCCACTCTGTGGTGTAGACTCCTGCATGTTCAGTGTTAAAATACTTCTATAGCTGTCAGGCATCTTGCATTTCAAATATGGGTGGAGAAACAAGTGTTGGCCTTTAAGGCAGGGGTTTCAAAACTTTTTCATATCAAAGGCCATGTTGACAACTTGGCAAATGCTTGTGGGCCCGAGTGTGTTAGATCTTTAGGATAGGAGCTGACTTGCTGCAGGCGTTGGAAAGATGTTTTGCATTGTTTAAATGTATTATCAGGTGTGTTATGTCCTTTCTCTGCAATGTGGCTGCTGAAATGTCTCCTTTCCTGCTATGCTTGACTCACTTTTCCCCATCAGCCAGAGAAGGGGTTAACTCGCTGCTACAGTCCACTCTGGCTTGTGTCTTGCTGTCTCTTCTGCTTAAACCTGCTCCTGTGGGGAATCCCAGCTTCTGACCCTTCTGCTGCAGCTGCTCGCGCTCTGGCTGTAGACAGTGGAAGGGAGCTTTTGGGGAACGTGTTAAGCTCAGCTGGCAGGTTACAGGGTGGGAGGAAGCATCTCATCTGGCCATCCTTTGTATCCCTCTCCTGGGTGTGGGAAGCAGCTAGGGTTCTGCAAACTCAGGAAAGCAGCTGGTTCTGGCAGGGCAGAGCTTGTCTATCCTGGTCAAGGTCTCAGAGGTCTTACCAGGTTACTTGCTTGTTGACTGTTTGAAATACCAGCATGCGTCATTTCCGCTCTGCTCTTGCACTTTCCAGCCTTGCTGAACTGGCACTCTGCTTTTCTTGCACTGGGTGCATTAGCTTGGTTGCTTTGCTGTGGTATTTGAGCATCTTTGGGTGGTAGACAAACATCTTACCAATACTTAATGAACTATGCTTAAATCTGTCAGGTTTATTTTAATTTCCTATGTGAAGCAAGTGAAGCACAGAGGTCGTTGATAACACAGTGCAGAGGGATAAATGAAATACCCAGAGATGTACCAAAACTTTATTCTTTACGTCAGTCCTGTTGCAACCTCTGCAACTATGACAGTGTGGGGTGCAACCAGGCTAATGGCTTGGATCCTCATCTAGCTTACAGACAGAGCTTGCGGCTCCCATGGAGCTCTGACTGCATCACTGGCTTGCTTGGTGGAAGGAGCAAAGCTGGCATGGATGCTTCAGCTTTTAAACACAGTCACAGGTTTTGGTCTGAGGTGGAAATGTACTTTAAGAGCTACACTCTTTTGCATGAAAGACTAGAAAACAAATCTGTAGCAGTATGGAGGAGAAACCAGTTCTCCTAACTTCTTGTCATGTGCATTCATCACAAAGACACTGTTTCTTTTACTTAACTGAAGAATTCCATTAGATCAAAAGCTAGTTAAGGAAAATAGAGCCCCATGTGGTCCTATGTGGTTACTTAGGCAAGTGCTATTTTTAGGAATCCCAGTTGAGTAAGTCCTGGCTCTTGCTGCTGTTAAAATCCATGGAAGCAAAATTAAAACTTCTGCCTTCAACTCAACTGCGTGTAGGCTACTTGACTCTTGCTGTCTGGGTTTCTTCTCACATGTTCCTCTGCCAGCACATTCCCTGCCTTGCAGGGATTTTTGCCTTTCCAAATGAGAGTTAATCTGTTCCTTGGGATACTTGGAATACAGCAGGTAGGAAGTAACTAGCTGTTCCCATTCTGCACCTCTGAGGATCATTATCAGAGTTGTTAATAAGCTCTTGCCCTCCAGTCCTAAGGTTCTGTCTAAATCTGCTCAACTGCTTCTTCTCACTTTAGCTTCCGTGGGACAGTTTCACTGATCTGTAGAAGATGCTCCTTGCCTGTCACACCCCCTACCAAAAGCAGGGAGCCCCAGTTTGCAAAATATGACTTGTTTGCAGCTCTTTCTTCTTGGTGCTGTTGAACAATTGTCTGGACAATCTGGAAGCTTTGGCTTCCATTCTTTGAAAAATGTGGAATAGAGTACACTTTGATACCCAGTCCATGTGAAGGGCAGCTAAGACAGCATCAGTATGCAAACTGCTACGAAGGTCAACTCTGCAAAGCTATAGGACTGGGAGGCTGGAATTTTTATCATAAAATATTTATAGCCTTCTTTGTGGAAAAGGAAATTGAGGTAATGTCTTGTTATTGCAGAGTCTCCTTGATGCAGTAACTAAAGAACAGGCCGCTGCCGAACCACAGAATGAAATTTAAAGGTTGTAATGTTCCAGAGTGACAACCACGGAACTGACTGGCAAGATGTAAGGAAGAAGCTCTTTACCATGAGGGTGGTAGGACACTGGAACAGGTTTCCCGGGGAGGTGGCTGAGGCCCCATCTGTGGAGACATTCAAGGTGAAGCTTGACGAGGCTCTGAGCAACCTGCTCTAGTTGAGGATGTCCCTATTCTTGGCAGTGGGGTTGGACTAGATGGCCTCTAGAGATCCCTTCCAATCCAGACATTTCTATGATTCTGTGATTTCTGTGTATCAAGTGAACTGAACAAGAACGTTTCTCACTTATATCTTTGTAACTGGAGGAGAAAATGTGAGTGGAGGTGTTTTCAGTCTGTCAAGCAAACTGTTGTCAGGCATTGGAATAGCCTGCCCAAGGAGGTGGTGGAGTCACCATCTCTGGAGTTCTTTAAGAGCTGGGTAGATGTTGTGCTTAGGTACATGGTTTAGTGGTTTTGATAGGGCTAGGAATAAGGTTGGACTTGATGATCTTGTAGGTATCTTGCAGCTGGAACAATTCTATGACTCTATAAACTAATTCTTGAGATGTGTCCCCTCACCTACTTTCTGGGTGGCACTGCAACGAGTGCCTTTGCTAGCTAGACTGCAGCTCAGCTTTTTCTCATTTGGGTTTTCTGGTGGTTTCTTTCTTCTTCCTAAAAATGTTGTTTCCTAATGGTATTTTTCCAGTGATTTAAAAAAATTATTCTTCAATATCCCAAAACTTTATTTGTCAGTTAGCCTTGGGGGTGTGTGGTTTTCACTTTAAAGTCCTATCAGGATATAAAATAGTCTAGGCATGACCTGTAAGGCAATTTACTTTTAAGATCAATCGTATTTTTTTTAAGATAGATGTTTTGCAAGAGACTAGCAAGAGATTCATTTTCAGAACAGTTAGACCCCAATGATGTTTTTGTTTCCTTCTGGCAGAAGTTTTTTGGAAGAAACAGATGTGGAGTATTGTCATGTTTTGTTTCATAGTGTTCAAAGTAGAATGCAAAAGGTGACTGAATACAGATGCCCAAGAGCAGTGCTGTCCATTCAGCATCGTTTTTGGCTTCAGTCAAAGTAAGCAGAGACAGTCCCCCAAAAGTCACTTTTTAAACAGCTAATAACATGGCTATTCTTAATTTACCGTGGTCCCATGTTTCCCCTCTAAGGGAAGGGAGTGGCTAAGTTGCTTTTGAGAGTCGCAGGGGGTGACGGGGTGTGCAGAAGGGTACTGTAAGAAGGTGGCAAAGAACGCTTCAGCAGCAGGATTTTAGCTCTTGCGTAGCCACCTATTGGGTAAAGCACCTGCAGCTCTGATTCCCCAGGAGAGGAAATAGTGAATATTAAGCAGAGAAGACAGTGTTGAGAATTACAGCATTAAAAAAAAAAAGGCTTTGCTTTGCTTCTTCTGTTAGCTGAGCTGCGTGGAGGGGGAAGCTGACTCATGCCAGCTTGTGTTACAGGCTGCTTTGGGTAGAGCAGTCAGAAAACTGTGTCACTTCAGCCCAAGAGAGCTGTAGGAACAGAAGTGTGGTAATACACTAAAATTATATCAAAGGCTCTGGGAGTTTTTAATGAGATCAGCCACATACTTTTTTTTTTATGGTTAGGAGCAGAAGTAATTGAATAATGTCATGGAAATATTCTGGAATGAAGAGATGTGAAATATACTGGAGCTGGTTCTGAGGGTGGTTGGGCCCCAGCTCCTTCTGCCAGGCTGCTGCAGCGGTGGCTTGTCCCACCTCACTTCATCAGGACCATGCTGCTCCCCAGGGCAGTTCTTGGCTCAGGTTGTTCTTCGCAGATAGCTGGGTACTGCAGTAGGGTAGGACTGCCAGTCATTTCAAGGCTTAACATATTTAAGGGTGCCCCATATTGCAGGGCAATTGGTACTTTCTTTGTAGCCCCCAGAAGGTGTCAGGGTCCAATGCCAGCTCAATGTCCTCTTCTGTCTTCCTTCCTCCCACTAGGCTCTTTCCAGCTGTCAGCAAAGCTCTGGGCCTCTTCATACCCACGTGCCTGTGGCATGTTCAGGCTGCTGCAGGAGGTGTGTCACTGAGCTGAGGATGTAGGGTTGTATGTGCCTGTGGTAGCAAACAGTTCATTGCAATTGAGTTTGGGAAGGTTTTTGCATATTTCTTTGCATTTGTGTGCTCTTACGGAGCCACTCATGCCTTTGCTAATGCTGCACACACTGTGTATTTGTGCAAGCAGGAGCCTAAATATTTTCCCCAGGCTTTGCTGAAGCAAAAAAGTGCGTGCATTTATTTTATTCAGCTTGCCTAAAATGAAGGGATACATTACTCTGCTGGTCAGAGGTTTGTTGGAAGCAGGGCTGCTGTGTGTATGTGTGGCAGTGATAGAGGTGAACGTATCTGACTGGGCAGCTGGTATGTTGCAACTGTTAAAATTACTTGGTGGCTTGTGGAGATTATTTTTGTATGGCATTTCAGCAGCAGTGAAGACTTTGGCACTAGAGCTTGGGCATGGGGGAAATGCATCAGCTCTTGTTGGACTGGAGTATTCATCTAGAATACTGCATCCAGCTCTGGAGCCCTCAGCACAGGAGGGGCATGGACCTGATGGAGCGGGTCCAGAGGAAGGCCATGAAGATGATCAGGGGGCTGGAGCACCTCTCCTATGGGGACAGGCTGAGCGAGCTGGGGTTGCTCAGCCTTGAGAAGAGAAGGCTCCTGGGAGACAGTGACCTTCCAGTACCTCAAGGGAGCTGATAAGAAGCCTGGAGAGGGCCTGTTTACAAAGGCCTGTGGTGAAAGGATGAGGGATAATGGTTTTAAATTAGAAAAGAGTGGATTTAGATTGGATGCTAGGAAGAAGCTCTTTACCATGAGGGTGGTGGAGCACTGGAATAGGTTGCCCAGGGGGGTGGTTGAGGCCCCATCCCTGGAGACATTCAAGGTCAGGCTTGATGAGGCTCTGAGCAACCTGCTCTAGTTGAGGATGTCCCTGTTCTTGGCAGTGGGGTTGGACTAGATGACCTCTAGAGGTCCCTTCCAACCCAGACATTTCTATGATTCTGTAATTTCTGTGACTGCATGGTGGATATGTCCCAGAAGTAGAAGGGAAGCCATTGACTGAATCAGCAATGAATGCATCTGGCAATACATTTGTACCTCCCAAATTAGCATTGAGAAAGTGGTGGCTTCCAGAGATGTAGATATTAGGCTGGAGCAGTGTTGTCTGTTCCCATTTGTAAGCAAGATGAGAGATATATGAGAAATAGAGACTTTTCAAAGTGGGTACCAGTTCTCGTTCTAGGTGACTAAGCCAGGAAGTGTTCAGTAAGATTATTTCTTAAGAAGAGTTTCTAAGGTCCTGTTTGGAGGAACATCTTATTATTTAATTCTACTGATTTTTAGACTCAAACTTCTATAGTACTTGAAAAACTAAATCTCTTTATTTACTTATCATTAGCTAACAACATTCTCTGAAAATTTACTTGGTTTTCCTGCCTCAATCTCAAATGCCTTCTCAATCTCTTGCCTTCAGATGCACAGCATCTGCCGTACTAACATTGTTTGAGTTTTCTTCAGATTGAATTGTAACTGGAAATTCAGCAAGGGGGTTGTGTGCAGTGAAAAACCCTTTTATAAATGGAGAAGTTGTATTTAGAGTCCTTAGGAACTTTGATTGTTTAGATGCCAAGAAGGTGCGTGTATTTTAATATAGGAGGACAGAGGTCAGCACAGCCTTTCATTGATTTAAACAGCCAAAGAGAATGCAAAGACTTATCTTCAGCCTTGCTTAAGTCAAAGGAGAAAGTCTAAATCTTTTTTCTTTTATTTTTTTCCTCCTCCCTCCATTTTTGACAAGTTTCACCTTGAATAGGTGAATTCTAAAAGCCATGCAAAGAACTTAAACGAGCTGTTCATCGAACAATGCTATTCTTTCAACAGGTAGATAGCTTGGAAAATTAAGTTAACCAGGTATTAAAAATCAGTATTACTCCATGATTGAAATTGACAAATAGTCAGGAATCCTTCACACTCCTAAAGGTGGTATCTATAAAAGTCTCCCCTTTCAGAAGAATTATTTCTCATACGATTAACTTGCGATAAAACTACCTCGACTTAGACTACAAAAGCTGTTTGACTTAGGAACATCTTGCAGTGTGTGGGGACTGGCACTGTGGGGACAAGATTGCTCAGTGCCTCTACAGTCTGCATTTCTGTTCTCATCTTTAAATTGCTCTGTCGTCCTGGGCTCCTAGTCATCCTGCCAGCAAGTTTTAATGCACTGACACTTTACTTTCTTTGTGCATGTTGTGTGTTAGGAAGGCATGAGACAATTCCTTGATCTGTTACCCTGCAGGAAGCAGTACGTGATGTTGCCCCTGCTATGCTCTGAATTGTACTCTGCTGGGTCTCACTGAATTGCACCTCGGTATTGACTAGTGGACAGCCCACGATACCAGTCTCCTGCCTGTGATAAAGAACTTGCATTGGTATAAAAAGAATAAACAACAGATATTCTGCTAGAGAGAGAGTAAAGATGGGAAGGAAGTTCTTTGAAATGTTACTTTGCTCCAAATACACAGAATCTTTAGGTACCGGATTCCCATGGACTTTCAAGGGAACAATGCATCTTGAAGTGGGTTTGCTACCAAGATGTTTTCATGGAGTGGTGTTAACCCAGGTTGTGGCCCTGTACATAGCCACGTAAGAGAATTCTTTTTGAGAACTGGGTTGTCCTTATTTTGTCCTCTTCAAAAGCAAACAGTGTTAGACATCATAGGCTGACTCCTTAACATTACTTTTAATCTGTTTTACATCAGAAAGGAGAAGTTTTTGTTCTCCAAAATGCTTCCATTGCCTTCTATATTGTCATTTCATGGCTTAAATTGAACATTTAATCATATGACTGCCAAAGACACAGTCCCTGGGCTCTTTAAAGTAGAGCTTGAAGGTTTTCTTCATGCTGAAAATGCAGCATTACAATTTAATAGAGGATAATAAAATGTGACTGCCTGAGATGAGCAGTTGCTTCATCATGCATGACAGAGCAAATTTTCCTCCTATTGCTTTTCCTGTTGGGAGATAACATGCCATAATAGTCAGTACATTGTAATGTGAAGGTTCAGGATTAGACAAATTGTGCACTGAGATTAGTGGGGTTGTTTGGTTTTGTTCTGTGTTTTTGTGCTTGTGTGTTTGTTGTTGTGGTTGGTTGTTTTAGGGTGGTCTTCCTCCCCACCCCCACACTAATGGCGTAAACAATTTTGCCTTTGGAAGTCCTAGCACAGGATTTCAGGTGTCCTAAAAATATGTTGTAACTTTACTACTTCAGTAAAAGATTTCCAGTGTTTTGGTTTTTTTCCCTCCTGTCATCCCAGATGATTTTTTGAATTTGGCAAGCAAATAAGTAATGTGGCTATCTTAGAAGGTTTAAGATGCTTGTGCAGAAGGCTTGGCTCAGCTATGTGTGCTCTCTTCATAGAGAAGCTCTTCTAGAAAACAGAGTTTTCCCTTATTTTCTAACATTAACAGTACAGGATTATACTGTTAGATGAATTATTAAAACTGTTGTCGTGAACTGGCAAACATGCTATCCCTCGAGGAGAGGGAAATGAGATACAAATCACTTTAATCTGTCAAATTTTGTGCTGTAGAAAGAGTAATGTAATCTAGCAAGAGTCATTGTGAATTGTAAACAGAAGTAATAAGAGTATGGAAGCAATTGGTGCACAGTTAAGAAACCAGGAAATGTACTGAGCATTATGAATTTGTAGGTCTATGGAAATCAGGGTTTTGATGCTTTTTGGTTGTCTTTAGCAGTCCAGCATACTGGTAGAGGTACTAGGTTTTCAGGAATTGCGTAGTACTTGAAAGACTCCCTCTCTGTAAGGGATTGGTGTAGATAACCAGGAGAGCGTCTGGAAAAGGAGCCATGGTAGTAGAAGGAACTTCACTGAAATCTGAGAAGGTAACTTGACCAGTGGTACCTACCTATGTAACTGTGTTAGGGGTTTTTAGTGTTGTTGGTTTGTTTGGTGTGTTTGTGCATGTGTTTTGGCTTTGTTTGGTTTTCCTTCATTGACAAAATAGCCCTGCTACTGCTGTTTAAAAAGGATAAAATAAGTCCTCCTTACAAAATCTTGCTTTACCTGTGGTAGACAAGTTGGACTGCAGCACAAAAATACAGAAATGTCCGGAAGTTCTTATAAAAAACTTAAACATATGACCATGAATATTATTGCATAAAATTCGGGCTTCTGAGAAGGTAGGAGCTAAAAGCAGACAGTTTGAGTAACTGTCAGATAGCTAAATTGAAGTTCCTAATTACCAGTAACTTCTGTAATGGCCAGAATGCCACTGTTTATGCCTGCAGATGTCTGATTTGTAACACTGAAATGAAAAAGTGTCACAGATGGTGGTACCTTAAAGGTACATTTAAAGAATTGTCTTGGATTCCTCTAGAAGAAGTTTAGCACAACACAGGTGATTTATGAAACTGAAAATGATGTATAGGAAATGATGGACAAAGGCTTCTTTTTTGATGGGTCAAACAATCATTCCTGGTGGTGTTGTACATGCGTAACCAGGTCTTCAGCTGAAAGCAGACCCACTATTGAGCTGCACACACAAACCAAACTTGTGATTAAGCTACATTTAACCCGTGATGGCTCTCTGGATCTGGTAGGCTACAGGATGCTGCTGATTCTCAAATGAAGCTCAGTATCAAAGAAGGCTGGGAGATGCTGTGAAGGCTTCAAACTAAATGATGCATGCTTCACCAAGAAGTTAAAACCAGATGGACTTCAGGACTAGAATCTGGTGTGTTACAAGATGATGTACATTGTTATATAATCAGACCTACTGGAAAGGTGTAAAGAGAATTATGCGCAAGTCAGAATTTGAATTGTCTTAATAAGAAACCATCTTTTCTAGACTGCCTTGTTGGTCTTTAGATAGCAGTAGACTTGCTAAATATGTTAAGTGACAGCATTTCAGCTGATAGTCACACAACTTTCTTCCTAGACAGAGGAGGCAGGCATCACCTGATGTGATGTTAAAGAATGTAACATCTATTTAGCGATCCATTTGTTGTCAAAAGAGAAACAGACAGCGGTGCAGCAAAGGACAAGCTCTGCTACCTCCGCCAAATTGTAAACTTTAGACATCAGTCAAGTGACTTGGTTCCATGTAAAACCTGTTTAAAAGAGCTCCCATTTTCCCAGATTATTGAAAAATGTCTGGTTTGAGGCATATGAAGCCAGCATAACTGCTGAAGTGGACTCATTAGTCCACGAGCAGAAGACAGTGTGCGCGTTGTGTATCGTCTATGTTAGGTTGATGGTGTTCTGGCCTGCTTTGGTGGCCCTTGGTCCTTCTAATCTGGTTGGAAGACCCCTGGTGGAAGGAGATGCTGCTGTGACTCTCAGTACCCTGTCTGTTCAGTTAGTTTATTAAAGTTAATTTTTTATATGTTGCCTTCACCAGAAGGAGACCAACACAGCATGAAGATAAAAGCTGCTGTCCTTCTGTTTTTATGTGTAGACACTAATTAGAAACTGTTGAAGGTTATAACTTTGATTCAAGGCTGCCTGATTCTTCTTCATAATTCAGGCATCCTGAATACAGAAACACTGCTGCTGTATAGCCAAGTAGAGCACACAGCTGAAACTGAGATAACTGGGTTTGTTCACAGTGTGATAGAGGATTTATACAAATTATTTAGATGATGTGTTTCTGGTTGCTTTTGGACAGAGGCTTTTGCAGGGATTTTGAGAGTTCATGTGTTTGCATACTGTAATCCTCCAGATGGCTTGTATTTTAACTGTGTGTTTAGAGCCTTGGGTTTTCTAAGCAACTTGTAACAAATTGTGTAAGTGACATTTTTTCTAAATAAAATTAACTTTAAATCCTGATAATGTGGAGGAGATTAATACATCACTGTAGTTGGTTTATTTTAGGTTTTACTGAGGTATATTAAGACTTCTGAGCCTCTCTGGAGCTTAAGGAAGGAACTGAGTCCACAACTTTCTTTACTGGTATGCCTCTTCTGAGTAGAGTAGGCAGCCTTTGTGATGAAGGTCTGCCTCGTGTATCTCCATAGACCAGTCGTGATGGAGCTAATTCCATTGCATGCTTTCTAAATACAGTGATGCATTAAATTATTTCCATCCATACGTAGCCCCATAGGAGGGGAAGGTAGACAGTCTATCTGGAGGATTAAGGAAACTCCGGTTTGGTAGTTGGACATTGCATGGTGTTCCTCTATGGTGAGCCTCCATTCAGGCTTGACTTCTCTCTCACCATCTGTCTTCTATCTTTGCACTCCGGATTTAGCTGATGAAAAGAATTTGCAGTGGAATGACGCAGAAGTGTGGAATTGCCTTCAACAGCTGCATCAATGTCAGTGAATTTGTGAGCTGTTCCCATCCTGCAGTCTCTCTGGTCTTCAGAGGCATTTTTCTGTTTCTTTGGGTATTTACCATTGTGTCTCTGGACTTCTCAGGAATTGTGCTTTTTACTATTGTGTATCAGAATTCTTCTGCAAAAGGTAGATTGGGAGAGGTCAGGGGCTATCCTATGAGGATGCAGACACTATCTAGTTAGCTAAGCCGTTATTTAACAGAGACAGAATCTCTTGTCCTGGGGAACCTCTGTTTGTACAGGTTACAGGATGGGTGCAGCTACTGAAAATGTGTGTTTTAAAGACCTAGACCTGATACTTGCATAGGCTATGTATTTCTTCTATTTCAGTCTATTCATAGTGTTACTCTCAACCTAGTGCTTCTTTTAGTTCTAGTACTTTATGTAGTTTATAGCAATTTCTGACTTTAAATTCTTTGTGTCTATGCAAAACCTAAAAGCAAAGCCAGGAATTATCTGGTTTCTTTAAAGTGAGGATAATCTCCGAAGAACAAAACCATTACTCAGAGTAATCATGATCTTGCTGCTGCTTCTTGACCAGGCTAGAAGCAAATATTCATCTGTGTTGTTGTAGCATGCCACCTGCACAACACTCAGCAGCTCTCGACAACACCCTTGCACACTGCCTGCTTCAGCAGGACTGTGTGACCTCCACCTGCCAAGTGATGCATATGGATTGTCAAATGGGAGAATTGTTTAAATGTGTTCAGATACCTTTTGAGAGAGAGGGATGTCCAGTACTGCAGAGCTCCATGCAGTTGCCTGGGATTGCCAAAGCAGTTTGTGTCTTGCTGCGACTTACTAAACCATAAATGTTGCAGTTTTAAGGTCGAGGAAGATATATGGGGAAGTTCATATATGCCCAGCTATTCTTTTCTACATAGCTTAAGTGTAGATTGTAGTGCCAAGTTTAACCTAGGAGATCTAATCCACTGCTGTTCACAATTCTCCCAAACTCTGTCAAAAGTTGAGTGTAATCAGTCCAGTTGGGTAATTCATAACAGAAGAGTTTGAGTCAGATGGGAGTTCCTCAAGATGTCTGAAAGTGTCTGTTTCCTCTTATTTTTTTTAAGCAGCACTAAGAGACTCAAGTAATAAGATTCTTGTCTAATTCATTTCCCTGCCTCTTTCTAAGACTGGGTAAGAAAGGAGCACAGAAACTGGCACAGTATCTCCGTCTTTGTTATGGAGCTGTGCTGATACTTTTAAAAGCACATGTTAGGCTTTTGTTTACTTTTAATGGCCCTTCAAAGTGGTCCTTTCTAAGGGCTGCCAGTCTCCAGTGTGGTAAATGGTGCTTACAGATGTCCCATGTCTGCTTTCTGATGCTCCTCTTAGTGCAGAAATATAGTCTGTGGGGACCATAGCCTGCAGGAGCACTTGCTAGTTCAGGCAGAAATCCACTCATTTGTTGTCCTTGAAGATACTTTCATAAACGTGCACTTCTGGGTAAGCAAAAGACTTTTTCCTGAATATACATATATCCAGTAAGGACCCAAAGCCACAATGCATAAGACACTGTGCTGTGGCAAACAGTTACGAAGGTCAAGGATGTCCTTCAGGTGGACACATTCACAGCTCTAAGCCTGCAGTTTCAGCAATGAGTTCAGAGGGTTACCATAATGTGGCAGGAAAATTAAGCACAAAACCCCAACAAAACTTTTCTCGGGCTAGTATAGAAAAGCAGCGTGATTTAAGGTGACATAAAAAACCTGCCCTTTTCTCTCCTTTGTTTTAATCTGCTGTTATGTTATCTGTATGGCCTCAGTAGTGCAGAGGGCTATCGAGAATTAGAAAACTGTACACCAGATGGTTAGTTCTTGGGCTGCTGAAAAGGAATTAAAGCCCTCTAGTGTTGCTGGGCCAAATAGCAACACTGTGAGGAGAGTGTCCTCTTATTGTGGCAAGCATAAGTTTAGCTGACCTTCCAGCGTGAATGGGAGATGTCATCTCATGTATCATTTTGAGTTTTTTGAGTTGAGAACCCTATGGGAACTGGGGCTTGTTACAGCAGAGAAAGACAAGTGGGAAGCTTCATTTGATGCTGTCGATGTTACTTAGTGTAATGGTTTGAAAATCAAAACAACGAGGGACTCAAGTCAGAAATACAAAACAAGAGAAAATTCAATGGTACA